>JAADXF010000084.1:0-48594 GCA_023337575.1 Pythium chondricola
AACTGGTACCTTGCGTGGAAGAAGTCCCTTACAGTCGCGTCGAACTCAGCCTACGAGCTGAATCGTTCCGGTAGACCTCTCGCGAACTCGCCATTTTCTTGTACAGGGCCAGCACCTGAGGTTAGGCGCATGGCAAACAGTTGACTTGTCACATTATCCGCTTCTGCATCTTCACCACTGTCTGTTGACGAGGTGGGATCGTCGGGAACCTCTGGATCATCTGGCTCGTCTTGCTTGGACTCGGACGTGGATTGATGTGCTCTGCTCCGCTTTCGGCGCCCGGTCGGTGACGCATGCCCTTTCGGTGCGCTTCTCGGCTTCGTCTTTTGCTTCTTCGACTTGCTCTTGCGCTTTGACGACACCGGTGCAGAGCGGCGCTTCTTGGATGGGGGGGCGTGCTCGGAGTCGGAGTCGATGTCGGAGTCCTCAATCTCGGATGATGATGGCTGCTCTTCGACGCTGGAGTCGCTGTCGCAGTCGTTGTCGTCGACGTTGTCGCTGCCGTCGACTTTGTCGTGTGGAGTATGAAATCCGCGAGGCCCGTCGTCCTCATCAGTGGCCAACTTTTGATCAATTGCTGTGTCCGCAAACCCTTGAGCCAGCCCTTGCGCGATTGCTGCGTCAGCTGCAACCTGCCGCGCCCTTCGTTGTTGTACAGCCTGTACTCTCTGCATGAACGCGTCTGTGGCTGCTCGTGTACGCGGTCCCTCTGGTACTGTCTTGCGCAGCGATCCATGAACGGTTAGGGCTTGCACGGATGCGCCAGATCCTGGACTTGCCGCGACAGCCGCTTGCGTTGACAGCACCAAACTCGGCGACGACGAAGCGGCAATTTGCGTCGGTGGCACCGAGCTTGGTGACGCAGGTGCATGTTTGGGTGCCGGTACCGATGGTACCGAAAGTGAGTATTCTGTCCGAGTGTCGCATTGCTTCTGAACAATAGACGTCACGGTGATGTCGACAGCTTGCAATCGAAAGGGGCAGTAACACATACCTGACTGGAAGGCTGTGGCGCAGCTGGAGCGACTCTATCCTCACTTGGTTCTTCGACGTTGCTGGAATCGACCTCCATGCGGTCTGCCGTGTCCGTACTCCGCATCGCAAGCAACGCAGAGGCAGTGGCGTCTGCAGCAGTGAAGATTGGTGGGGGGGGGTGGTTTCGTGGCGATCGACGCCGACTGGCCGGCAGAGGCGCTGGGAATGCCAAGAGCAAGTGAGATTTAAATTTTACGATCAGTGTGAATGTTCTGATTAGACCCATGGGTGAAACTCACACTGAGGAGAAGGAGAATCGGAAGTTAGACTCTTGCACGATACGCCTGACGCGGGCGCCATATCGCTCCGATCGCTCCGATCGCTTCGTATCGCTTCGTATCGCTTCGATCGCTTCGTTGCGCCGCGCGCGCCGCCGACTTTCCGTGGAGTCGTCGTGATTCGAGTTCGGTGTGCGGTTCGGTCTCGTCCTCTTAAACGAGGGCAACTGCCACAAGTTTACTACCGAAATATTCCTGGTAAGTTTCCTATGGACGTAATTTTCCGGTTGGAATGGAAAGCGGTGAATCGGTGAATCGGTAGCGAAGTCAAGAGTGCACCAAAATTAGGCTTGTATCACCAAACGGATTCGGGTGCTATATTGGTTCACGTCCTGCACACGGTACTGATAATTGGAAAGTGTTCATCATCTTCAAGTAAATTCAGTCTGGGCGTCGCCTGGCACCGGGTCCGAGCTACAAGAACTGTACACCGGGCCGGTGTCACCGGCACAATCGTGCCCGGATCTCATTTGCGTGATCTCATCTTCAAATGGGACTCGATTCGTGACAGCTACTGTATGATGTACACATCCACTGACGGGAGCTGAGAGCTTAGCTCAGCTACGTATCCATTCAGCCCGAGTGCTTTGGCAATCTACTTCGTGTGCTGGCTGTCCCAGCACACCCAAACCATCCTGGCAGCCTGGGTCGGGTGGTGTTCGCTGCCTTGGCGAAGATGTCGCTACCTTTCGAGCGTGTAGGCCTCCTGCATGAGCTGCTTGTAATCTAGACGCTAATACCATGGATTAGTTCGCATGCTTTACATTGCATTCAGAACTGCCCTGTGGCGGCTACGGTGCCCCGCGTGAGGAGAGGCCTCTCTTGGCTCAGAGCAAAGACCTAATGCTCAGCCAACACCATACCGGAGTACGTCAGTGGTTCGCTCTCCGTGCGTGTCAACACACCGTAACCATGCCGCAACTTACTGCACTGCATGGTTACAGTACAGTACTACCAGCAGCGTAACCTGATGGAAACTGTACTGAAATACTGTAATTGAATACTTGACCCTCACAAAAACAAACTCACTTTCACGACAACTGAAATGTAGTACAGACCTGCTGAAACCAGTGCGAAGAGGACACATCGAGTGGAGTCGCCACCGCTGGATCGAATGCGAGCAGCATGTCCTCGCCAATGTAGTCGTCCGCCCAGTCACAGCACCCTGGAGAGGTGGGGTCAGTGGCACTGGGGTCTGCGTTCCACATACTTGGCGGTCCAAAGTCGAGTACCAGCGTCGGTGAAGACGACGCCGATGGCGGTACGACCTCTTCATCTTCGTCGGCGACAGGGGCCTTGGATGATGCAGCCTTGCCGAGCTCCCAGTCAAAGGTTTCAACATCCATCTCCACCTCCAGCTCAGGAGATGCCGCTGGCTCGAGAAAGTCGACGTCGGCAGCGAAGTCCAAGTTGATCAGCTGGCCTTGGAGACTGAGATCAGTGCTATAGCTGTCTGTTTGCTCTTCGCTGTACGGATACTGGTGCCCAGAGAGGATAGAGTTTGCCTTGACTTTAGCGTCACGCGCCATTTTGAGCTCTTCCATGAGCGACTGATGAATCGAGACCCACGAGTCCTCCTCCTCCGTGTCTGCGGCGCGTTTCAAGCGGATGTTCGTTGCGATCGTTGGCTTGGGTACATTCTTCAACACGTTCGTGTACCAGTCGTCAAAGCTCGCAAAGTGTTCGGACGAGGACCACCGCGAGAACTCTTCTTTGGCCCACGACTTCAAGAACCTGAACCGCAAGAGCCGAATCTCGCGCCGCCACTTGTCGTAGTCCTTCTGGGTGATGCGCTCGATGCGCTCCGCGTCGCGGATGTACTTGCACTTGCCTTTGAACCTCTCACCGTGCATCTGCTTCTTGGAGATGCGCATCGGGCAGCAGTTGAGCATCTTGGCCAGCCACGAGCGCATCGACATCTTCTGCTCCACGTTGTCCAGCACGCCAGCGACGAAGTGCTGGACCAGGCGACGCAAGTATATTTCTTCGTCTTCGTTCCACTTGCCTGAGCGCACGGGGATCTTGTGCTCTCGTGCGTTCTGCAGGAAGGTCAACGCTCTCTCATTAGTACGCTTGACGGCAACAGTGTGGGTGCACGCAACGGTCCGCAAGCGAGTGCTTCGCTGGCGGCGCCGTTGCTCGACGTAGTCTTCGTCCGAGTCACTTTCCGATGATTCCGACGTGACTTCTGTCGCGCCTTCGGCTTCATCGTCGGTCTTCTTGTTGGTGGTGTTGGTCTTGGTGTGCGACACTTGCTCGGACTCCTGGTTGGCGACGCGTTGCCGCTTGGTCGCGCGCGAGATCAACGCGTTGCGGTGCATCAGCAGCATCACTGTCGATGGCTCTCGCTTGCGGAGGCCCGTGCGTGTCGCTGTCGTCGCCATCGTGTCTGGACCTTGATCGGGAGCGTGGCGGGATGACGTAGTTTCTCGGCGGTGGATGACGCGGGTGTCTGCGTACTTGGAGGCAAATTGTAGAATGGCGACCACAACCACACACGCGGCCACATCCCCGTCCGCAGCCACACCGGGTGCGGACGAGTGTGGACGAATTATCCATCCGCAGCCGTGCTTCTCCAGGGCTTCCCTCTCGCTTCAGTGGCTACTTTGGCCGGTCTGGAGGGTGAAGAGAGTCAGTCGCGGACGTGCGGCTCGCGAGGATGTTGCACAAGCCCCAGCAGGTGCTGGTGTCATCAGAATTCGGCGCGAAGAGGAAAAATCTGGACGGAATGGAGACAGGGCGCAGCGGCAGAGCAGAAAGATGTTTCGATATGGAACGACACGTGCTTTATACTGTTTGATTCATACGGAGTATCTTTCGTGGGTTGTGCGAGAGAAAGTGCAATGTATCCATCGCGACAACGTTTCCGCATCAAGGGCACAGGCTGTTTGACGATAACGTTAGTCTAACTCGCATCGACGCGAATGCTCCCAGCGAGTGACGAAGCGGCAGATCGCATTCAGCTTGCACTGGTGTGCCAGGCGGACCTATGTCTGTATCGTCGTATTTCGAGACGAATGCACTCTTTGTTTACAAGGAAAACGAACAAGATATCGAAGACCCCGATGCAGGACAGCTTGGTGGCGCGTAGGTTAGTCCACTCCTCTCCACTTGCGAAAGGTCTCCTTAGCCGCGGGAGATTAGTCGCTGAAGCGACAGGAAGGGCGCTCAGCCATACAAAAAAACGCGAGAGAGACGGCACAGGCCAGACTCGTGTAAAGCGCGCACGAATGGGTTGCAAAACTTGTGGCTGCGAAGACCGCTGCTTTGGGTCGAGGCGTGTCGCGGAGAGCGTCGTTGTGGCCGCGGTGGTCCACCCTCAAGACGACCATCCTCACTGTTGGCCCGCCCCAGCCAAGAGCCGGTGTGGTCCTGAGATGGCTACAGCCGTTTTGCAGACACGCCGCCCTCGTCACTTTTCGACTTGCAGAATCAGTTGAAGTGTCGACACGGTTTAGACGCCAACTTCAACTTCAGGATTCAGCTACATCGTATTTAATCTGATGTCGACGGTACCACACCAACACTAACTGTTGCTTGCAAAGATGAAAATGGAACGCCGACGGAGTATGCAAGTCGAGCTCGAGCCGTGGGAGCTTGCGGCTTTCTTCGCGCAGCAGAACGCGCTGTCGGTGAAAGATGCGCTCGGTATCATACATGAAGCGCAGGACATCATGAACGAGGAGCAGAACATAGTCCGCGTGAGTGGCGACCTGATTTACGGTGCGATCTTCTTGACCTGGTTCCTCTTGCAGTTGAAGCTAATGTATCTACGAAATACACAGTTTTTGGAGACATCCACGGACAGTTCTTCGATCTCGTGCAGTTCATGGACAGTATCGGCCAAGAGCGACTCACAAGTATGCGGCGCGTGCGTGAGATAATGGAACGAACTGACCGGAACTGACGTCCACCGTGCTCTGTCAGATGACAACATCCGCCTGGTCTTTCTCGGTGACTACGTCGGTGAGTATGGCATCCACTCACTCATACTATGGGTGCTACCATACCCACTCTGCATACTCCTGTAGACCGTGGTGCATTCTCGTGCGAGGTGATCTTGCTCCTGCTCCTGCTCAAGATCCGTGTACGTACAGCAGCTTCTTTGGTCTTTTAGATATGGCGCTCACAGTACGCACCCTTAAACAGTACCCATCCAAGATCGTGCTGCTGCGTGGCAACCACGAGTGCGAGACCATCTCGTCGTTCTACGGCTTCCGCAACGAGTGCCGCGTCAAGTACGGGCTCTTGGTGTACTATCACTTCCTGTCATGCTTCCAGTCGATGCCGATCGCGGCCCTGCTCGAGACATCGCGTGGCAACATGCTGTGTGTCCATGGTGGCATCTCCCCTGACGTCCACACGCTGACCGACATTGAAGCTATCGACCGGCGGCGAGAGATCCCGATGGACGGACCGCTATGTGATCTGCTGTGGTCGGACCCATTGAATGACCAGCAACAAGAGAACGAAGCGGCACCACAGTGGACACCCAACAAGGTACGTTTTCCACACTATTCTATACTACGTAGTAGGCAACTGGCCTACTTACTGACTGACGATTCACTGACTGTCGCACTGCTGTTGCTGTGTGAAGGTCCGCGGGTGTTCGTTCTACTTCAATGCGTCTGCCTTGTTCGAGTTCCTGGTGACCAACCAGTTGCTGTGTGTGATTCGAGCCCACGAGTACGAGCAGCAAGGGTACACGAACCACTACGACACGGAATCATTCGATGCACTGGACACGCGCGACGACAAGTCGGTGGCACCGCTGATGACGGTCTTCTCTGCGCCAAACTACTGCGACACGAATGGGAACAAGGTACTATGGCCCATTGTAGTGGATATCATGGAAACTACGGCAGGCAGGTTCTAACTAGTACTATGCTATGTAGGCAGCATACTTTGTCATACACAATGCGCCATTTCGCCTCGAGGTCAAGCAGGTGGAGACGGTAGGCCACCCGATCCCCAGTCTCGTCAACATCGAGCGCAGTGCCGATATCTGGCGGCAGTTTCGACAGACGCTGCCGTTCTTACCAGCGAGCAAGGACTTTTTCGAGGAGGTACTCCATCTATCAGGCAAAGGCCGCAAGCGTGCGCTCTCGCTGCCGCGTGTGGCGTGGCTGGTGGAGGCGAAAGCATCGACGAGTAACGAGGGAGATGCCTTGATCGGTATGCCAAGCGTACCTGACAGTGTGTGCGTGTACTGTGCTGGGCTGACACTGTGATGGTACAGAAGCACAACGCCGACGAACGAGCGAGATGCACCCGCAAGCCATCCGTCGAGTGCTGGATGAAGAAGCTACCAAGTGGATGCAGACAGATGATGCGCCGCGTGATCTGGCGGTGTTTCGAGAGTCGGAAGGACCGAACGGAGAGGCTGTCACCCACAGCAACGCTCACCATCAATCTCAGGTACAGTGACGTGGAGACGACTTCGGTGCTTAGGCGTCTCACAGTTGTTGCTTGGCAATAGGCTCTGACTCCGGCCGAGGTTGAGCTGATGAAACTCATCTTCTCGCTGCTGGACACGGATGGCAGCATGACGCTCACCGCCGTTGAAGTGATCCAGTTCGTGTTCAACATCCTAGGTATGCTTCATCTTTTCGGTCGATTGGATTGTGCAGCAATTAATCTTGTTGTTACACAGGTGAACGCATCACCACCGATGTGGCCGAGGTGTACTTGGACGCGTTGGATTTCGATCGCAATGGCGTGGTGGATTTCAGCGACATTTTATCATGGGCGGCGGTGCTCAAAGCCAGCTACGAGTGGCAGAACCAGTCGGCCTTTAGCATTCCCTACCTTCGACGTGTCTGTGCGAGTTGGGTCCGTAAGGTCGATCCTCACCGTGGCTTTCTGTGGTTGTCAGTGGCCTGGATCATTCATGACGTGGTCATCAAGCGTCGCACTCGTATCATCCACTCGAAATCCACCGTCGCGTTGGTCGTGATTGCTCTCACGCTGTACACAGCGGACGCCATTCGCTTCTTCAAGTCGATTGCGCGGATGCAGTGGTGTGAGCTGTTCCCACTATGGAAACTCCTCGCCAAGTGGCGGAAGAAGCAAGACCGCTCGGCGATCGATGGTGACAACCGTGGTGACCTCTGATTTGCATTGCAAGTCGATTATGACTCGAGCTCTTCCGCCAGTTCCTCTTCCAGCTCCTCTTCTAGTTCGATATCCTGTACACCGCTGTAATCCACCGTGATCCGCAGCTTGTCGACGACCGCGAATAAATATTCTAATGTCATGCGGCGGTCGCTCTCCTCTCGTAGATCATCGTGCTTTCGTCGCTCATGCATACAGTGTTTGCATGTGGATGGATTGATCTCGTCGCGTTGGAACCCAGGGCAAACGAGACCGATTGTGCAGATCGAACACTTCGGGTACGAAGTGTTGAGCACCTTGAGGATCGCGAGGCCTTTGCCCTTGCGGATGCGCGTGAGCTGCCCAGCTTTCTCGCCCTGGACATTCTTGGACTGGCGTTGGATCCGCTCGACACGCTCGGCTCGCTCGGCGGCGCGTCGCTCCAGCTCCTCTCGGGTCGGTCCCAGGTACGGTTTAGTCGCGACCAGCGTAAACTCTCGTCCACAGGCCACTATACACAGTGTTAGATGCCATCCACCCAAGGCATGGCCAACCACTACGTACCAGAGCATGGACGCCCAACGAACGCGTCGAGACCCTCCACCTTGCCTGGTACTGCACAGAAGCTCTCCTCCAAATCAGCCAGCTCCTCGGGACGACCGAGGCACCCGTTCGTGTTGCTGCCCCAGGTAAACACTTCGTCGTCCACAGACAACGCGACGTTGTGGAACATCCCTGCGCACACTTTTTTGATGAGCACATGGGTCATGAGCAAGTCGGTCACGAGTCCTGGCGTCGTCGAGATCTGATTGCCGCCCTGGGCGAGCTGGCCGACGCGTCCACTACCCCACGTGTACACGAGGCCTCCCTTTACCAGTGGAGGAATCAATACGATCGCGACTGTGTGCCAGCAGCCACACGAGAGCTCGAAGATCACGTCGCCCTTCAGGGCCTCCACCAGTTTCGGATTGATGTACGAGGTTAAATCGCCGTGGCCTAATCGACTATGAACAGTGGTGGGTCAGTACCCACAGTGCAACGTTTGATAAGACGAGAATACCCACCCTCCATCACCGCTTCCCCATGTGTATACCTGGCCGTTCGTGGTCACGAAACCTGCATGCATGGCGCCACAGGAGATCTGGCTCACCTGCAGCTTAGCCAGTGATCGAGACAGACTCGAGTGCTCGTCAGTGACAAAGGTCTGGCCGAACGCCATCACTTGGTGCTTGTCGGTCAACACAAACGTGTGGTTCGTGCCCACCGCAACGGATTTAATCACGCAGGCCTCTGAAATCGTGCGTTCCCACAGTCGTGGCTCGACAACATCGAGGCCATACCGCACACGTGCCTTCTTGGATTGTACTCCACTGAGGTGGTGGATCGGCTCATCACCGAGTTGGCAGTGGTCATTTTGTCCCCACGTGAAGACGTCTCCGTCTTTGGTCATGGCACAACAGTGCACTCTTCCCACAGCGATGTGGTTGATGCCTTCTCCACACAACTTGAACAACTTGACGGGGTGGACGAAGTCCTCATCCCCACCGTCTTCGTCTTCTTCCTCCTCCTCCTCCTCGTGGTCATCGACAGACTCGCCGTCGTCTTGGGGCTTGTCTCGTTTCTTGGGTGCCACGATGCGTTGCTGTGCTGGGCCTTGATCTGGCTGCGGGTCTTCATCATCGCTAGAGTCTAGATCGTTTCCTCGATAGGATCGTCGCAGTAGATCGGTAAACGACGTATCGGGTTGTAGTCCTGTCGGTCCTCGTCGCTTTCCCCACACGTAGACGTCCCCATTCCTCGTTACGGCGAATGCTACGTCTGAGTCGAAGCCGGCGTACACCTGCGCAACGCCTTTGCCTCTCAGTCTCTTGATCAGCCGAGGTTCGCCAGACGATTCCAGGTCACCGTGCCCAAGCTGTCCGGCAAAGCCTGACCCAAAGGACCACACACTGCCCATCATGTCCAACTGCCGCTGGTACTCCTCTTCCTCCAGCTGCCGACGAAGAAACTCTACAGAGAATGGTTCAATACCTCATCGGGTAGTGTCCTTTGTTGATCATACCGGCGTTCTTCTGCTCTGCGAGTGAGGCAGTCAGGCGCTGGACCTAGCAAGTTCCTATCAGATCGAATACACCAATGAATCCACAATCACGACAGCATACCAGCGTACGTTTGCCTCCTTTCTTTACCAGCCCACGCGCAATGCACGAGGCACGCAGCATCTTGGTCTTCATCAGTGTGAGGCATCGCAAGTCCAGCTGATCACAACAAACATGAGTAGCTCCTCATGCGTCCATGCAATCAGTGGGTACGTACACGCTCCCACTCGCTGTTAGTCAGCAGATCCTGCGTATCCTGGATGGGCAGGAACAGGAGCTTGCGGAAGTTGACGGCATCC
The DNA here is from genome assembly GCA_023337575.1 of Pythium chondricola. Classification (NCBI taxonomy): domain Eukaryota; phylum Oomycota; class Peronosporomycetes; order Pythiales; family Pythiaceae; genus Pythium; species Pythium chondricola. The sequence goes on from JAADXF010000084.1 coordinate 9,805, forward strand.
TTCCCCGCCGGTACGCGGATGTCGAGCTTTTTGCGGCGCAAGAACCCCATGTTTCCCACACCATCTCTATCATAATCGAGGCGATCTTGAAAAGACACGTAACTTGGGTTACTCCCGACCGTAACCATTCCGCAAATTTATCAAATCTGAAGAATGTCTGAATCTGCTCTACCATGATGTTGTTGAAGTCGCAGACGGAAGAATGGCAGCGTTCGGCGTGACCGCATTCACGGCAGCCTTGCCCTGCGAGCCCAAGTGGGACCGCAACGCGTCAGCAGGGATTGAATACGTCGCGAGATCTCTCAGAAACAGTAGCTCCTTGTCGTCGTGCACACCGACGTCGTACAGCAGACGGAAGTTCCACAGCCACAGCGTGAACACACGAGCTACCAGCAGTGTGGAGACGCGCACGCTCTTGAACACCACACGATCATACAAGTGCGTGTGTTTGTACCCATAGATTAGCGCCAGCGGACCACCGAGAGCGTACAACGTGAACAGCACGAACGGCGTGATGGTGAGCTTCTTGAAACGGAGGTACTTGCGCACGGGAGGCGTCAACGCGTCAAGAAAGAAGAGCAGTGCGTGGAACCACAGCACCCAGGCCATCAGCACGATACTGCGCGTGTCCCAATTGTACATGACGCCGAGGCATACTGTACCGCAGATGAACTGGAGCGAGGAGAAGACCACATCGAATGACTGGCACAGAGCAACTAGGACCGACCGATGAAGGTACCGAACCAATGCGAGGAAAAACAGCGTCGTGCCAAGCAGTGCTCCAGATGGAACAGAGGAGGCGTCTTCTGGAGAGACCTTCTGGATCATCTGAATCTGGCTAATGACGGAGCCGCAGCAAGTGGCGATGAAGCTGATCACACCGAGCGAGTACAACAGCGCGAATGGCAACCCACGTAGCCCTTCGTGTGGTAGACCGTTTAGGATCTTGATGATCGTCTCCTTCGTGTCGATAAACGACATTGTCGTGTTGGAGCGAACCACAGCGATACCGAGAGGTGTGCTTGGTCTTGTAGGTCCGTGGAGTCGTCGTCGTGAGCCAAAACCAGTCGCTGCCTCGAGTGTGAGTCGAATGCGGTAGACGGAGCAGTAGACAACGGTCGGAGGGACCTCGTTATCAAGGGATGTGGCAGCAATCGTCACGCCCCATCGACGTCGTTGCTGGTGGTAAAGATTCCGCAGCAGGAGCAGCAGGAGAGTGGGTAATGTCCACAGCAAGACGTCGTCAACGGTGATCGGCTGATCATTGTAGGTGAAGATTGGATCACAGCAGCCGCCGAGAACATCAGCGATCGTGTACCCGAGGTATGCACCAGACATCACGATCGCCGCGCCTATCGTTCGCAGTCGCTTCTCGTGGAGACGAACATCTGCGTCCACCAGAAATGCGAGCTGGACGACCCACCACTGGACGATGGCGCCATACGCCCTGACGTCGTGCTTGAAGACGAAGGCGATCATGATCCATTGGAACGTATTGAGCAGCGTGACGACTCGATACTCGGTCTCCGCGGCCACGACATGCACCATATCGACACTCAAGCTGCCAGTGGCGAGGATGAGGGCAGGCAGCGCGAGCGCAATAGTAGTGACGGTGATACACAGCGGAGGAATCGAGCTAGTCGTGACGAAAGGAGCTGCTAGGTACGATGCTTGACTGATCCAGAAGAGAGGAATCGTCCAGGCAAACCACCGACGAGTCAGGCCATGCAACCTTCGAGCGACGGACTTTGGCAAGCGGTGATTGAATACTGCACGAGCGGCGTCAATGCGGACGCTAGGACCAGCCTCGATGACATTGAGCCTCAGAAGATTCGATGCGGCGACAGCGATGAGCGCGAGTGCAGGACCATGGGTCTCGGAGCCATCGCTTGGAGTGTGAGCTCCCACCATCGACGAGCAGCAGTGCGTACCAGTCTCGGTACACTGACTAACCTTCGCCTTGAATGTGACGGCCACAAAGAAGCTGCATCGAGCCACGACTTGATAATCTCAGACGAGTGAGGCATGGTGCGTGTCTATATATAGCCCCTCCATCAGCCACACCACATCACAGTCACGACATCAATGATGCCATGAAAGTCATGGGTCGATTGCTCAGGTACTATTACACTGAAAGAAAGCCACTGATGGAGCAAAGCAGGTGTGGGGTAATAGTGGTGGTGGTGGTGGGTGCCATTACGGTCTGGATCGCACTCTTTGGCTAGTCACACAGCTGTCCCGCGATCTGTTTCTCTACGTCAGCCACTGCATCTCGTCGAGGCACGGCACGGGGAGTGGCGGTTGGGTCTCTATTCTATCTGTCCTGTTTTTTTTGGACGCTTGCCTGGAGGGAAATCGGCACAGTCATGTTGCTGATCACCTCGCGTGACCGATACATCATCGAGGCACACGCGGCTGGCCTCCCTGCGTCGCGTGCGGGCCTGCTGTGAACGGCATCGGCTCGGTGGGTCTGTCGCAGTGCGAGGCGTCGAGGATCTTGTTGAAGAACCGCACTCTCCGCAGGATGTGGACCGGATTGGTCGTCACGAAGTTCTCTTCGTATCTGCAAGACATCAGTCAGTACGAGTGCCCATTGTAGTACTGATGCTACCACACAGTACGTACGCTTGGTAGGCGAGCCACGGGATCAAGCACAGTGCGATAGACAGTGCGAACCCGAGCCAGAAGAGTGGTGTGGTCATCACCGTGTATAGCGCACCCTCGATCACGCCCGTAAAGTTGTCATAGATGGCCACTGCGACGAAGAAGAACGCCAGCGACGCGATGTAGACGGTCGCGACGGTCACGTTCCAGTTCCACGTCTCGTAGTAGATCTGGAAGTGGACGATGGGTACGATGTAGAAGAACGACGCGACGCTGCTGCTCCAGAGATCGCCACCCACACCGCTAGATGACAGCACATCCCCACGGCCGAAGAAAAGCAGTGGTACCAGCGTGAGCACGATAGCATGGAACGTCGCGAGCCCAGACGACTTGACAAATGTGAACAACGAAAAGTATTCGTTGTACGCGCCCGACCGGTAGAGTTCAGGGAAGGTCTCGGCCATCTTTTCAGGGATGTCGGCCTCCATGACTGCTCGGATGATCACGGGTAGTGCGGTGAAGCAGACGTTGTACGCGGTGATGTACAGGTCGCAAAAGAATGTCTAGAGTAGTGAATAGGAGGGTGAGCTGAGGTATCTACAACACGGGCAGGAGACTCACGTACCTGGCCTGTGTAGGTGGAGAAGATGCCGTAGATGAACTGGGGCAGCGTGAAGACAATGTTCTTGTAGAAGAAGTAGTTGATGCACTGCGCGGTGCGAATGTAGGAGAGTCGTCCATGGTGAAGGATCAGTCGGCCGAGGTGGCTGAACTGCTGCACAGCGTAGTCGGCACTGCGCACGGCCTGCATGCCTTCCTGTCCCATCACGCCCACGCCAACGTGGGCCGATCGGATCATACTTACATCGTTGGCGCCGTCGCCGACTGCCAGTGTCACGTAGGGCACTCCCTTCTTGACCAGCTCCACCACGAGTGCTTTCTGCAATGGAGACGTTCTGCACACGATCACTGTTGCTGACTTGAGTGCGAGCTGGAGAAACTTGTCGCGGTTGGTGGGTGTCAACGCGCAGGTCAGTGATGCCCCTTCAATGATGAGTGCTTGGCTTTCCTGTGGATGCACATAGAGTGTGGCTGATTTGCTGGGAACTATATCAGGATCAGTGGCTTTACGTAGTGGGTTACGTACCCTCGCGTCTTGCAACGCTGCATCGAGTCTCTGGGTCATTTCGTCTCGTGTGACGGCCTGCAAAATGACCTCTTTCATCCCTGGCGTCACTACGCGACACAGCTTGCCCATCTCCAGTGAGGTCTCAAGTTTATCGCCCGTGAGGACCCAGATCTGCGAATCCCATCATGTCAGCACGATGCTAATTTGACTATCACTGACCAACCTACCTTGATTCCAGCCTTCTGAAACAGTGAGATCGTCTCCGGTACTCCTTCCTGGAGTTTGTCCTCAACGGCTGTGCATCCACTAAGGTCAATCGCCACCTAACAAAAGAGGAATCGATACCTTCCACTTACCACTCGAGCCGATCAACGTCAGCTTGCGCTCGATCTCTTCGACGAGCGCCTCCGTCTTCTGCTCCTTCGTGTGCATGTCCAGCTCTGCCTCTTGATACCGCTCCTCCCACGCATTATAGTACCTCTCATCCTGTCGACATCAACCGGTTAGCAGAGGATGGGGCTGTCATCTAGATAGCCCACTTACCAGCACTCGTTCAGCAAAGAGCAGGATGCGGAAGCCCTCGGCGGCGAACCGGGTCACGTGGTTCATGGTTACGTTCTTGGCTGATAGAAACTCGTCGCATCGATCCAGGATCACGCTGTCTGCACCCTTGCAGATGAGCTTGATCCTTTTCTCGGCGTCACGCACAATGATCGACATGCGCTTGCGGTCGCTTGTGAAGTGGAGTACCCTAAGAATCTCATACGAGATGGTGTAGGTCACCGTCTTGAAGTACGACTTTTCACGCCCTTCCTCCGTCACGGACAAGTACATGTACTGGCCACTGCGAGAGAGCAGTTTCACACCCATGGCGATCGCACCTCGCACAAGAGCACACTCGTCTGGCGAGTCCGAGTTGTAGGCGACGCCACCACCGCCGCCAGTCGCAGGATCACTTTCACAGACGACGGTGTGGCAGATCGCCATGGCGAAGGCGAGTCGAGCCTGCTTGCTCTCGAGGTTATTGAGGTAGGACTTGAAGCAGCCCACGCATCTCATATCGCCCACCATCGTCGTTTGCTGCAGCGTGTAGGCATCATGACGAAGACTCGTAGCTTGCGGTGGCGCCACGAAGTCCAAGGACGAGATGGACACGGCGCGTGGGATCGAGAGCACCGTCGATTCCATCTTGCGGTCGGCCACTGTGTAGATCACGCTGTCCACACTGCACCGCCGAAACTCCATTTGGTTCATGGTCAGAGTACCCGTCTTGTCGGTGAAGATGTACTTGACTTGGCCTAGCTCGTCGGTCAGAGACGACGTGTTGGCGACAGCGCCGTGGCCCGTCTCGGGGTTCCGCATGCGGTTGTCCCAAGAGATGAACTTGGCGTGGGCGCCCTTGACCAGTTCGACAGTGACGACCAACGAGATCGGGATCAAGGTGTTCATGAGCACGACAAACGACAGGAACAGCAGTACCGACGCCACCTCGCTGTCCTCCGTCTCACCCATATACCAGTGCGTGTTCGTGGGTCGCTGTGCGTGGTGGACGCCCGCCGCGATCGCACACAGTATCATCTGCAGTAGAAATACCAGCACGACGGTCTTGCTCATCATCGACTCAACGTGGCTCAGCTTATGGTACGGGTCCCGTGCATTCTTCATGAGCTTGGTCTCGTGGCCAGTGTACACCACGAGCATGTGCACCCACTTGGTATTCATCAGCGTGGAGCCACGCAACAGGAATTGCCTCTCGCTGAGTGAGTACAGCTTGCCATCGATCGACATGTTGCCCGCGAACCGGTACAGATCCTGGTCGGGCTGCTCGCACTTGACAAAGTACCGCGTCTTTTCTCGATCTGCCTTTTCGAATCGGAGGTCGCACGTGGCCTTGAGCGCCTCACGGGACTTGAGATTCGCCTCGCCGTCCAGGTTGCTGGTGTCGATAAAGCACGTGCCGTCGCTCTCGCTGCTGGCTAAGACGATGCCATCGGCAGGAACCATCTCTCGCTCAGCGATGCGCAGAATGTCGCCGACCTCGATTGATTCCCAGAGGACGTGGTGCTCTTCGAAATTGCGGATCACGGTCACCGGTTTCGCGTTGATCTGGCGGTCCGAATTGCGACGCTTGTTGTCTTCCATAGCCTCACGCAGGAGACTTACGCTGACCACCATGACTAATGGAGCGATCGCTGTGAACGGTGTGAGTGGAGAGATCAGAGGGATGGACTGCAGGATAGCGATTGCGAGGAAGTAGAGGTTGGCGCTTCGTCGAAACTCTTGCAGTAAGCAGATCGGGAAGAAGTTGAGCCACGTGTACTTGGACGTGCGGATCTGGTTGTTGACATACTTGGGCTTGAGATGCGTCTTTTCATCTCGCTCAACGTGGAACGGGTCGACAATGCGGTACGCACGCTCCACTACGCTGACTCGGCGGGTATTGCTCACTTTGCCCATTGGGTTGGTATGGGCGTTTGCGAAAGAAGACACGAAAGATGCCGGGCGCGTTTGCGCCCAACGAATTGGTGGCTCGTCCGTGGCGACGGCACTGCGGGCGGGAGTGGGTCGTCTCGTGTCGGCAGCGGCTTTGGCAGGCGGCTAATGAGTATGAGAGATGGGTGGATGTAGCAATCGTACTGACGAGTCTCCTCTCACGGCCAGCAATCCTGGGGTTGGCCAACTTGGCCACGGATGCTGCCGTACGCAAGTTGGGTCTCGATACGAGCTGTTCGAAAGCGTGTCGCCAGCGTCAAGCGACTCGGTATACTGTCCTTGGGCAATTCCACTGCGTGCACTAGAACCGTGCTCTCGGGAGCTATCCCCCGTGTTCGTTTCCGTTTGCCGAGTTAGTTTGGGCTTAAACTGCCCCATATTCTTAGAGCCTGTGCTATATATACGACAACGCCATCCACCAAGCGCAGGCAGCGCCACACCGGATTGGGCCAAAATACATCACGCCCTCTCGGTCACAAGTTGATCGCATGGAGAAAGCGAAGATAGTGGACGGCAACTGGTTAAGGAGGTGGTCTATTTTCAGGCGTCCCTTTTCCAGCTCGATATTAGGATGTGAGAGCATTGTCCGGTCCGTGGCTAAATGGAGGGGACCGCAACCGTCGGCTCAGCGTATGCGCATTTGCATTGCACTGTTGTGGCAACTATAGAAGCGAACGTAGAGCAAATCTTGGTGGGTCCAATAATGATGCGTCAAATGGCTACATTACCCGAACAGAGCGCGGTGATCATGATGTGGTCCACATGATGTGTGGTCCATTTGGACCAGATCGTGAAGCGACGCAAGAAGCTACACACGATACTTTGGGTCGACACCATGTATGTCGCCAAGCCGAAGCAGACGCAGCGCGTCAAGGTACAACGCTTCGTGCTATCCATTACGTGTGTGTAGCCTGTGCTGACTATGCCATGGTATGTAGCAGCAACAGGAAGCCGTCAAGGCCAAGACAAAGAAGGGTCCGACCGTCGAAGAATGCGTGGCCAAGCGCGACTTTACCGGCGCTGCTGCGATTCTCGAGTTCAATCTCAAGAGCGATGAGGCCACAAGTGGAAGCGGCAGCGCTCGCAACGCGTCGTCTAGTGATGAAAAGCGCAAGACGCTCATGTGGCTGGCGTACACGTACTTCCACCTGGGCAACTACCAGCGCTCACTCGACTGCTACGACCAGATCCGCGCCGTCGAGGAGTTAGTGCCAGAGATCTTCTTGTTCCGAGCCTGTTGCATGTACTACCTGCAGCTGTACAAAGAAGCTATGAAAGAGGCGACCAAGGGTCCACCTGGTGTACTCCAGAATCGCATCCTTTTCCACTGTGCCCACAAGCTTGGTGATGAAGACAAGCTGCTCATCTACCACCAGCAGCTGACGGACGACAAGGAGGACCAGCTCTCGCTCGCTGCGATTCACTACCTGCGCAACCACTTCCAGGAAGCTACGGATATCTACAAGCGTCTATTGCTCGAGAACCGTGACGACATCGCACTGAACGTGTACGTCGCCATGTGCTACTACAAGCTTGACTACTACGACGTGTCGCTCGAGATCATGCAGGCCTACCTGCAGGCGTTCCCCGATAGCGTGGTCGCGGTCAACGTCAAGGCGTGTAACCAGTTCAAGCTGTACAACGGCAGCGCCGCCAAAGACGAGATCAAGACACTCACCGACCGAGGATTCAACATCGACAACAACGACCTCGTGGGCCACAACATGGTCGTGTTTGAAGACGGCGCGAATGCGCTGCGTGTGCTACCGCCACTCGTGGACTCGCTCCCTGAGGCGAGGCTCAATCTCGTGGTGTACTACCTCAAGCACGACAAGCTCCAAGAGGCGTATGACTTGATCAAGGACATTGAGCCGTCGACGCCACAAGAGTACATCCTCAAAGGCGTGGTCCACGCGACGCTGGGCCAGGCCACGTCGTCGCGACAGCACGTCAAGACCGCGCAGCAGTACTTCCAGCTCGTCGGCTCGTCTCCGACGGAGTGTGACACGATCCCAGGCCGCCAGTGTATGGCGTCATGCTTCTACTTGCTCAAGCAGTTCGAGGACGTCAACATTTACTTGAATTCCATCAAGCAGTACCTGTACAATGAGGACGACTTCAATTGGAACTACGGCATCGCGCTCTGCAACACGGGCAGCCACCAGGAGGCACTCGAGACGCTCATGCGCGTGCAGCGTGAAGACTATCGCCGTGACTACTGCCACGTGAGCTGGCTCTGCCGTGCGTACATCTTAAACCACAATCCATCGGCCGCGTGGGACCTGTACCTCAAGCTGGACAACTCAGACGACTCCTTCAATCTGCTCCAGCTGATCGCCCACGACTGCTACAAGATGGGTGAGTTCCTTTATGCCGCCAAGGCGTTCGACGTCCTCGAGAGGCTGGACCCAGACCCAGAATACTGGGAGGGCAAGCGCGGCGCGTGTGTGGGCGTGTTCCAGAAGCTGGTGGCTGGGAAGGCGTCGCGTGTCGAGCTCGAGGAAGTCATGGGTATGCTCAAGGCCAACAACAACCCACAGGTTGAGTACATCATGCGCATCATCAAGAAGTGGTGCGCCGAGAACGGCGTCTCGGTCTAAGGTAGCGTTGAGAGTAGCAGCGCCTCGCTTGATCGTATTTGATACTGTTTCCAGACCACATCAGTCTCTGTCTTTGCTGGGCTTGGCGCGTACCCGGTTGATGGTCCACGCGACACCGATCGACGCGACCAAGTATGTGATCAGTCGCTTGTCGTGAGGGCTCTTGACGCGCTTGCGCCACTGGAGAATCGCTAGGACGAGGATAAACAGACCGACCTGCTGTAGCCATGAGGTCCACCGTCGACGACGACGGCGAGGCATGAGTGGATTCCCACTGCCGCGACGGCCACTGGACCCAGTGCGCGCGTACATGGCTGGGTTTGGTGAGAGGCCGCCCATGACGGAACTGGCGTCGCCTACGGTCGACTGGTCTTCCTCCAACACTGTGGTTCTGTCGTAGGGCACCACTCAGTTAGAACCTAGCAGTGGGTATGATATGATCAAGCAGGGACTTACAATGATTGCTGCAGAGCGAACCGACTGCCCGTGCGTCGAAAGGACGTCTCGGACACTGCGTTGCGAGAGAACCCCGCGGTCTGGAAGGACGTGGCAATCAGCGGCCGCGTGCTGCCCTCCTGCCGCATGAACGACTGCATGTCCGACAGCGAGTAGTTGCGATTCGACTGTGTGGCGTCAGTCCCGCAAGCGTCAGTGGATCAGCAATCACCACCTCGCATCATCAGTATATCCTCACCTTTGTGGACAGCACTGTCAGCGACTTGAGCAGCGCGATCACGTCCGTGTAGTCGTCCAGGTAGAACTCGGCCTTGGACGGCTTCTGCCCCACTGTACAAGTGTACACACGGTCTACAAGACAGCCATCAGCACAACAAGACCCTCATATCCATCGCACTCAAGCGCGCATACCCTTAGCGAGCTGCGCGGTTGCGGTCAGCTCGTTCAGCTTCTCAAACATAAGCTCGTCGGCCACGTCATCACCGATACACAACACGAAATCCGCTGGGTTGTTCTCCATGCGCATGGTCTCGAGGAGGCGGCCGATGATCTTGCCCTTGCCCACACCCTCGGGCCTTACCTCGATGTAGTCCTTGCCTTGCACCACATTCAGCGGCCAGCCATTGAACACGCTCTCCAAATGCTCCTTGAGCTCGGCCGCCTGCAGTGCGCCAAACTCGAAATCCGACTTGCCGTACCGAAACAGCATGGCGCTCTTGCGTCTCTCCAGTAACGACCCGTTCGTGCGGTCCACGTAGAGCTCAATGACCTTCTCCGCCTTCTCTCGCCACCGCCGATTCGCTGCCTCGGTGGAAAACACGTCGCCGTGACGCTCCCACGGCGTGCTCATGCGTGCGTTCTGGCCAGTGACAGCTCGACGGATGAAATACCCGTGCTCCGCGACCAGGCCGAGGCCAGCCACGCCGCCAAACTTTTCCATGAGCACGTCACAGTTGCAGCCACTCACGATGAACACCGTGTTGCGAGGGTCTTTGCATAAATGCTCCAGCGTCGCAAGCGCTGATAATGTCACGTCAGGCCACCGTACACCTAGAACTGTCGACACGTCGGGGGCGACAGTGCGGTAGTAGTCCAGGAAGATCGCTCGTGACTTGCTGGTGCGGTAGGCTGATGCGATCTCGGCCTCTTGCAGCTTGCGGAAGCTCGCACTGACTTCCAGTACTCGAAAATCCAGGCCAAACCCCGTACCCATGTACACGAACGTGTCCTCTTTCTTCCTCGCGTTCACAATGTCGCTGAGCACACACTTGGCCCAGCGCCGCGGTGGGTTGGACGATACAAACTGGAAGTCGCAGTCGCGCCGGTACTCACGCTCCTTGGGCGTCATGAACATGGCGTCTCGGATCGCGTCGATCAACTGGTCCAGTTCCCATGGGTTCACTGTGAGTGCGCCACTGAGCAGCCGACTGCTGCCAGAGAATTCACTCAGGATCACCACGCCTGCTGCCGTCTTGTGGGTCGCGATGTACTCAAACGGCATGGTGTTGAGTCCGTCACGCAGCACGGTCGTGAGCTGTACGTCACCCACACGCCACAGTGCGATGCGTTCATGAAAGGGGAACTCGTCGATCTCTTCGTAGTGGATCACGTCGCCGTGTGACCGCGCCTGGTACTTGCCGTTAATCACCTTGACGACGTGGTCGATCTCCTTCTTGCTCTGGTGGTAGTCGTACACGCGGCCACGACGGTGGATACCCTTCTGTACCAGTACGACCTTTCCAATAAAGTCTGGACACCGCGAGAGGAACCCATCGAACGCCAGCATCTTGAGTGGGATGCCCTTGAGTCGCTCGACACTATCGCAGCCGACGACGATCTTCTTGCCCTGGAACTGCTGCCGCAATGCGACGACGCGCTCACGCACCAGCGCCTCGGACAGTGCGTCGTCAATACGCGCCGCGTCGATCGCCAGGTGGCTGCATGTGACTGCGACTCGGCGACCACCATACTCAATACCCAGCTGACCACGTAGGATCGGGTGGTATGTCAAGCCGAGGATCCGTTTACACGCCGACATAAAGTGCCTCGCGTACTCAAAGAGGTGGAAGCCAATGTGGTCGGCGTTCAGCATGCCTCGTAGGATCTCTTTCCGCGCCGACAGTGTACGGAAGACCTCGGACGATGGGAACGGCACGTGGAGAAAGAGTCCGATGTTGGCATTGCGTACCTTGCGGATAATGTACGACGGCGTGAGCAATAGATGGTAGTCTTGCACCCAGATGACGTCGCCAGGCTCGTACAGATCACATATCTTGGCCGCGAAGAGCTGGTTCACGTTCGCGTAGGCGTGCCACGCGAGCTTCTGTGTGTCAGGAGTCCAGTAGTGCGCTGGTTTGTCGCTGTCGCCCTCTGGTACCACGTCGATCGGGCTGTACACGTCCACGACGTTGTGGAATGTGGGCCAGAGCGACTGCTTGCAGTACTCTTCGTAGTATAATCGTGCTTGGTCTGGTGGAACAAACACAGGGAAACAGTTGAACTGCTTGAGCTTCTCAGCCAGCACTGGCTGGTCCTCGATGGACACGTCCCATTCTGGAATGCGGCCGATGAACTTGATGGATCCGCGCTGTGCTAGTTCACGGTGGGAGAAGCTATTCTGCGCCTCAATGACGCGGTCGCCAGCCCACTCGACGCTCCATTCGAACCGCTCCGGGGCACCCTTGGTCTCCACCGAAATCATGCGACGAGTGATGCGAACAGGCAGTCGATTGGACGCGATGATCACGGGGATCGACGGGTTCCAGCCGTCGGTGAACGTGGCGTCGTGTTGCGCATTCGCTGCGCTGCTAGATCGTGGTGCTACGTACTCCATCGCGGCCGTAGACGCGACCAAAGGCGCATGCAACACGGTGGTCGACGAAGGGATTGGGGGATCGCCTGACCAAGGTTGGGAGCTCGACGTGGTGCAACCTTCGTGCAACATCAGTTGAAGTTTATGCCACCACAACGTATGAAAATGTATAATGTTGCGCGAAGGTGAACCGTGGCTCTTCAAGATCACGGTAATGTGCAACGGAAGATGAGCAAGAAAGGAGGCAAAGCCGCGAGCAAAGGCGGCGCCAAGGGCAAGGTCGCCGCAGAGGTAGAGAATGCCGTGACACGGCAAATGGTGCTCGCCAATTACGGCAAGCTCTGCAAGTACGTGCAGGGTGCTCTCAGTGTTTTCCTTGAACCGTGACTCATCCAGCGACCAGATCGATTGTCGTGCCAGTGAGCGCACACGTGAATGAAGTGCTACGAGGCAACGCAGAGGAAGAAGAGGAGCTTGTGAATGTGCGTTTGATAAACCCGCTACTCTGTGAGACGTGTGACAGTGATGCTGCGTTTCCGATAGTTCATTCTCGAAGGCGAAATGGGTTCACTAGGACCTGGCGGTGTACGAGCCTTCACCATGGCGTTTCTCGGTATCGGCCCAGGGATCACGTCCGGTCCGTACAAGCACCTACGGTTCATCCACATATGGAACCAAGACGTCGGAGACGAAGGGGCCGCTGCGATTGTAGGTGACAGTGAATAGCTACCAACTAATCGTTAGGTTTACGTGAGACCTCGTGCTTCTCTAGTCGATGTTGCTGCAATCCTCGCCGCCGTCCATCAACATCGCATACTTGGAGCTACTCGATTGTGGCATTGGAAGCGAAGGGTACGTGGTCTCGATCATCATTGATTCGCAATAGATGTTGTCTGAGGGCGGATGTGCTAGCTGCCGTGCAATCGCTGACGTGCTGAAGACGCAGAAGGCACCTGGGCTTCTCACACTCAACCTCGACTACAACTCGGACATCAGTGACGACGGTGTGGACGCCCTGTGCGACGCACTCTTTGTCAATACGGTGCTCAAGGTACATCTAGATCTACCTGTATTACACACCTCCTACTCACCAAGTCCATGCTCAGAAACTGCACCTCGACTTCTGCAACATCACGGCCAAGGGCAGCATCAAGCTCGCGCAACTGGTGGCGATGCCCGCCAGTGCGATCGATACGCTCTCGCTGCAGGGCAACACATTTGGGGACGAAGGCCTCTACCATTTCTCGCTTGGTCTTGCACGGTCCCAGAAACTCACATCACTCAATCTCGCTGACAACGGCATCCGAAACGTAGGCATCATCTCTGGTATCAACTCATACCGACTCAATGAGATACTGACACTTCTGTGGTAGAATGAGGAGGCCTTGTCAGCATTCCGTGATGCACTGCAGCGCAGTAAAGCATTGGCTCACGTCGACTTCACTTTCAATTCGATCGAAGCCGATGGTGCAGCGCTGTTACTACCAGCACTTACGTCGGACAATACCAAGATCCAGTCCTTCCAAGTGGACGCGTCGCTGCCTGCGGATCTCTTCGCGCAGCTTAACCGTGCCCCTAAAGGTGACTCCAAGAAGAAGGGCGGCAAGAAGAAGGGCAAGAAGAAATGAACTACGTATCCTCGAATCTGTCTATCTTGCTTGCTTGATTGATCTGTCTTGTGTGCATGTGCTTCCACCACAATCGTCCTGGCGGTACTTAAATAGAGATCATGGCGTCCGGGTCTCCACTCACTTCGCGTCGTAGTCGAGGCGGCAGCGACGGCACGGTGGCATCGCTGGGCACTTCATCGATGCGCGAGTCGGCCAGATTCGCCGTCGGCTCGCGCAGAAAGTTGCCCGTTTCCACGTAGAATTCACTCGCCCCGGCGGCGTCTTCGTCCTCCAACTCGAGCTCGGACTCGGCCACTGACACGTACGACTCGTCGAACAACCGCGAGTTCTGGAGGCGCTGGGCACGCTTGATCTGGCGGCTTTGCGCCATGGAGGTCGGCGATCCATTTGAGGACGTGAACGACGACAGCATGGACGCCTGCGACGCGTTGAGGAACGACATGTTGGACGCCATCGACTGCGTCATGCTGCTCATGCTGCTCATGCCCGTGAAGCGCGGCGCCGTGGTGTCCAGCGTCTCCTCGCGTGCGATCCGCTGCATGCTGGCGATGACCTGCTGGATCGTCGGTCGCTGGGACGGGTCGCTCTGCCAGCACGATACGATCAGCAGCTTCCACCGCAGCGGACACAGATCTGAGCGCAGCACAGGACGCATGCCCTTGAGCACAAAGTCTTCAATCTCGTGGTTCCACCGTGTCGACTCGAACGGGAGTTTGCCCTCAATCAGCTCCCACAGAATCAACCCGAGACTGTAGATGTCCACCTTGTGCGTGTAAAACTTCTCCCCGCGAATCACCTCTGGGGCCATCCACCGCGTCGTTCCCACCAAACCAGTCATCACCATCGCGTTGGCAAGGTCTTCCTTCGAGTGGATCTTGGACTGCGTGTGCTGCACCGACGACACGATCTCCGCAAAGCGAAGTGTACCAAAATCAGCGATCTTGGCGTGCCACGAGTCATCCACCAGCACGTTCGGGCTCTTGAGATCGCGGTGGATCATCGGTGGGTTGGCGTTGTGGAGGTACTGGATGCCGTGCGCGATGCCCAGCGCCAGCCGCAGCTTGGTAGACCACGACAGGTGCTTGATATTGGACCGCATCAGCACATCTCGCAGCGAGCCACGCGCACAGTACTCGCTGATGATACAGATCGAACCCTTGTAGAACCCGGCCTCCATGAACAGCACGATGTTTGGGTGGCACAGCCGCTTCATCACCTCGGCCTCTTGCTGGATTTCCAGGTTACATGCGTCTTGGAACTCCTGCAGGTCCTCGGAACGGTCGATCATCAACGACTTCATCTTGACCGCCACGTCCGCGCCGCGCCACTTGCCCTTGTACACGACCGCCATGCCTTCGCCGATTTTATCACCGACTTCTAACCCCTTGAGCTCATGCTGCGTTAGTGACATCAAGATCGGTGCCATGCCACGGCCTGTAGGTAGATGCTGGTTGTAGTGCATGCCTGCGTCGCCTCGCGTCGAGTCACCACCGGCCCCACGCCCGGCGACGCCAGCCTCCATACTACCCAGCCTGCCTCCGCCATTGTTTGTGACATCACCGTCGCGAAAGAGCTGTAGACACAGCACTGGCCTCGTGATGAAGACGATGGCGTTCGCGGTCGGCCACAGCGCGATCAGTGACGATAGCAATGTCTGTGTAGCTCCTGGTACGTTCCTGAACTGGATGATGTTGTACACGATCAACGGCAGCACGAATACACAGAACGCAATCGCGTAGGAGAGCAGCTTGGCGACCACGTAGGACCCTCTCCGCCTTGTGGTTTGGTTCTTCCATCGTAGCACGAAGATACCCCAGCAGCCGACGACCACAAGGATGTTGAGAATCGCCATCACCATCCAAATCACCATCGCCGCTTGGCCGTACCCATCCTGGTTGTAGTAGCTCGCGTACAGTACAAGTACCCAGAAGAACACGGCCGCGAGCCAAATCACAGCATGTGCAATCGCGACATCGAACCGCGATCGATTCCGCTTTGCGATGTAAATCGCCAGCGTCCCCATCCAGCAAAACGACGCCATCTGCGTGCTCCAGTGCGGACCACGCGCCCAAAACGTAAGCTGGAAACTGGCCATGTAACTCGGGTCGTGGATGATAAATGCAGTGGAAATCGCGCCGGTTAAACTGAACACGAGGTCGGACGCGCACGCGGCGCGCAGTATTCGCGTAGCGGGGGACGCGCGCTCGCGCTGCGGCGGCGGCGGCGCCTCGAGCAGGTCGATATTCGCGCGGTTCGTGCTGTTGTTTGTGGATGATGTGGTCGTGCTGATGGGCCGCGTTGCCGATGGTAGGTTTGTCGCGGCGCGCTGCCGTAGAGGAGGCATTTGCTTGGGGTGTCGGTACCCGACCATTTGCAGCAAGTGCTGCGTGCCGACGAATGTGCTGAAGCATGACGAGCAGATCTGCGCCGCGAGCTTGAGGTACATGAGGTCATCCTCGAGTCCCATGGCCCCATCCACCGACTGAACTCGTCCCACAGGTCCGCCGCGCTATTAACTCGTGTGGACCGATGTGGATGACGAGGTTACAGTACACTGGTCTATCGATGTGAGAGCGTTTTTTTTTTCCTCGACGCTCCAGTCCAGTGTAGTATTAATACTGTACTGTACAGTACCTACTGTACACTGTACACCCTCGATCGTCTTGTTCTCTTGGGTTTTCCTGCTGGCGACGCCTTTGGTGTCGTTATGGCGCACGAAACCCAGATGGTGGCGTTGGCCGAGATGGCCAATGATTGACCAGCTGGCTACGACGCGCGACTGTGAATGGAGCCGCGCTCACGCTTCCACCAGCAGACGCGTGCGAGGTGATAGACCTGGGTTGTCACCTGGAACGTGCACTTCCAGACGATTGGGATTGGAGCAATGGCGGATCCCACCGGATCCAGTGATGCGACTCTTTTCAAGTCCAGTCCAGTTAAATCTACTGAATTAGCTCGACTCTGCGATTCGCTTCAGCCAATCACAAGCGCAAGAGTGTTTTTTTAGCCAATCAAGTGGGTGTACCTTCTTCAACCTTGATGCGGCTCATTGAAGACGAGCGAATGGTGGGCTCACATGGCATCGCTTCAATCAAAAGCCGCGTTGTTGATCTTGATACATGCTCTGTTTCACTTTGCATACACATGCACTGTTCCATCTGCAAGTGTGAGCTTGCCCTTGCCGTTCAGCGCAACGTGGTTGTTCTCCCAATCGCCAATGAAGCTGTCGCTGTTCGCGAAGAAGCCGATCCCATGTCCTTGTCGATTGCCATTCACCCACTGGCCATCGTACAGATCACCGCTTGCATACTTGCACACGCCTCGCCCATGAGGGCGACCGCGCACGCAGTCTCCTGTGAACTTGCTCCCATCCGGGAAGAGAATGGTCCATTCTCCATCGATTGGCTCCTCGCCGACCCAGGTACCCTCCTTCGTGATGCCCGTGACTGGGTTAAACAGAACGCCCGCACCATCACGCACACCGCTGCGGAACTGCCCTGTATACCTCTCTCCGTTCGTGTACGTGAATGTCCCTTCACCTTCTATGTGATCGTCCCTCCAACCACCAGAGTACGTCGAGCTGTCAGCAAATTTGGCGTCACCGATACCGTTGCGACGCCCAAGGCGCCACTCGCCACTGTACTCCTCCTTCAGTCCTGTGAAGACTTGCTTGCCCATACCATGCTTGCGCCCATCGACGAACTCGCCCTCGTACACGTTGCCCTCTGCATCGATGTACTTGCCTTGGCCATTGAACTGGTTCGCTCTCCACTGCCCACTGTACGTCTCACACCCCCGGATCACGCAGTGACCGTAACCCACGCGCACATCCTTCTCCCACTTGCCATCGTAGATGAAGTCTCGCATTCCAGAGGTCAGAACACCGCAGCCATGGCGATGGTCACCGCGCCACTCGCCGTCATACACGTTGCCCGTCACTCGCTCTGTGAACACTCCAAACCCGTGGCGCTTCCCATTCTTGAAGTCGCCTTCGTATCGATCGCCGTTTGGATAAACGAACAGGTGCGATCCTTCCTGAGGTAGCATCAACGATACATGGGCTGGAGACACCGCCTCCGTCAAACTCGCACGGCGTGGGGATAACTGGACTTCGACAAATCGCGACACAGCCTTGGTGAACACGCTGTTGTTCCACTCGCCTTCGAGAATGCTCCCGTCTGAATTGATCAAAACGCCGACGCCTTCACGAAGGCCGTCCACCCACTCACCAGAGTATGACGAGCCATTGGCATACTTGCAGATTCCCTGGCCCCACGGCCGGCCACGTTTGCACTCGCCAGTGTACTTGTCGCCATTGGAATATACTAAGAACCACGCGCCGTCCAACTCGACGTCCTTGCGCCACGTGCCTTCCTTTGTGATTCCAGACTTTGCAGACAAAAAGGAACCTTCGCCGTGGCGGAATCCTTTCCACCACTGTCCGTCGTATCGATCGCCATTCACAAGCACGAGTAGCCCGTTCCCATGACGCTTGCCATCGAGGAACCCACCAGAGTACTGGCTCCCATCCATGAACTGCGCTGTGCCTGTGCCATGGAATCGCCCGGCGTACCACTCGCCCACGTACTGTTTGAGTCCACCAAACTCTTCTCCTGGCTTCCCATGGACGATTGTCAGCTTGCCAGTGCCCTCTTTGACTCCGCACTTCCACTCGCCATCGTACGTGTCACCATCCGCGTTCGAGTGCACGCCCATCCCATGGAAGCAATTGTCGAGCCACTCGCCCACGTAGTTCTCTACGTTCTTCAGGAGACTCTGGCCATGACCACAGCGCACATCGTCGCGCCACTCGCCATCGTAGATGTATCCATTGTGCTTAGAGCTGAGGATGCCCTTGCCGTGGCGTTTGTCGGTACACCAGTCGCCTTCGTACTGGTTCTTCGTCACGTGTTCGACGTAAATGCCAAAGCCGTGGCGCTTGCCGTTCTTGAAATCACCCTCGTACTCGTCACCATTCGCGTACGTGTACGAGGCTCGTCCTTCTTGTGGCGGAGGCAACGTGGGTGGCACGATGGTAGAGCGGCGGCGCTCTAATCGATGCGCACTCAGCCAGTTGTCAAAATTGTGGGTCTTCTGCCAGGCATGCGTCCACGCACGGCCGTACTCGGCGAAGAACCTGGCGTGTTCACTGAACATGGGCGCTGTGAGGTCTTCGATACGCGATACAATCGACGGGTTGTACGGATCATCGGAGGTTCCTTGGGATGGATCAGTGTGCTGGTCTTCACCTGTGGCGTGTTGGAAGAATCTCTTGAATCCCTCCTCGACAAAGTGTTCAAAGTAGGCCTGGAACTGGGCGAGCACCCACTCGACATCGGACGGCGTTGTTGGCTCAGGTACTGTTCCATTGCGCACTGACTTGCGTCGCGTGAGCCGTATGCGTGCTAGTTGCCCCGACAGCGTCCGCAGTGAAGACGAATGACTACTAGTTCTCCATGGTTCGGACGCAGCATTCGAGGATGGAAGCAAATTGCGACCAAACCGCTGCGCGAGACTGTCGCCAAATGCCGCTGTGGCCGAGCCAAACGCAAACGCGTACTCTGCCTTCAACGTTGGACTTGTCACGAGCTGCTTGGTATCGAGATCGACAATGAGATCGAGCTGGGCAGTCGGATGCTTGGAGAGTAGCGGGTCGCTCACGCCGATCAGGAAGCCAGCAGTTCCACACACCGCTTCAATCTGGTCCTTGGTACAGCAAGGCTGCAGGATAAAGTCTTCGTCGAATAGAGAGAATGGCATCCCATACCGACGCAGGCGATACACAACGGCTTGGATTGTGCGTGACGTAAAGTCGGTGGTGTGTGAGAGCACCCCTGGCAACAGTGCGAGCAGAGCGAGCGTTGCAGATGAGGCAAGCGCAGGGTTACTGGAGTAGCACATGACTCGCCCCTCTAGTAAGATGACGCGCAAGACAGCTAGGACGTCTTTGCCCAGCCACTTGACCAGGCTGACTATGGGCAACCCGACGTGGAGTTCACGGTACGGCAGCTCCACGAAATAGATGGACCGTGTGAGCGACTTGTAGAAGTCCTCGACGCGAGTGAAGCTGGTTACGGCACCATCGTGATCACTGTGTCCGAATACGTCAGCTGCGAGATCCTGGAGCTTCTCCTTGAGATAGGCTTGGTATGGCACATTGGAGAGCAGGATGAGGAAGCACACTTCTTGCTGCACGTAGAATGTGCGCTTGAATCGCGGGTCTGGGACGCCAACACCACGCAGCGTCAAGTAGCGAGGGTGGTCTGTTGGCAGGTGGAAGAAGATGCCGTCTTCCTGTCGCGTAGCAGACAATATGGTTGTGGAGGCGGGTGTGGCGTTGGTCCAGTCCTTGAATTCGAACGCATCTGCGTCGCGGTTGAAGATCTCCTCTTCCTCGTCTTCTTCATCATCGCTATCTACAGTGAATGCGCTGTTTGGGTCGCCACCAGCGCACCGCAGCGATGGCACCGAGTGCGTGTTACGCAGTGACGCGACCAAGATGCCACCGCACAAGAGCATATCTTGCGCTGTGACTGCGGAGCCGTCCTCGTTCATGCGCAGGAAATCCACCTCATCGTGATGCAGCTTGTCGTTCAGCGAGTAGTGGCTGCAGCCTGGCATCCATCGGTGCATGCGGACCACCGCGAGCGCGAAATGCGCCGGCGACTCCATGATCGTTGTTGTCAGCTTCAAATTACACAACTGGAACCGTCAACTCGCACGGATTGGTCACAAATCAGTATGGAGAAACAAGATTGGTTGATAAACTATGTCAGTCATCTATTGGTCCAAATTCGACTATGGAATGATTCTGATTGGTCCATTTCAAATCCAGAGAGCTCAAGTTCGAGGAGCTCATTTCACTGCTGATCAACAGCATCAATGGGGACGCCAATGTCAATGGCGATCCACGCTGTGGACGGGAGATGAAACCGCCCGAATGCTCGTTGCACTTGGCAATTCCCCCCTTTCTTCGCCGGCGGAAACATGGACATGGCGACGCCGCGAGAAGAAGACACGCTGCATGCCGACTGCGTCGTCAGCGCGCGATGCGACTTTGTCCCGAACACGCCGCCAACCAGCGTCTCCGCCGACGCGACGAATGGCAACTCGTCCTCGATGACCTCTCCGAGCGCGTCGTCGGTGTTCAACCTCATGCCGTCTTCATTAACGATGACGTCCCCAACGGGGCACTTCAACTGGGCGTTGCAGGCGCCACCGACAGTAGAAGAACACCATTCTCTGCCGACAATTGCCTTCTCGCGCAGGATCCCACTGGCGATCCAAGTGCGCCGGGTGCGGATCTTTGTGGTCGCGCTGTGCCTCGTCGGTTGCCTGGCGTGGTGCGTGAACATCATGGAGAACGGCATCGTGATCGCCAAGGGCAACTCCCGATACGACGACTACTCGGTGCTTGCAGCCAAGGCGGAGCAGCTCAATTTCTACTTTGGCACAGTGGCGTCGCTGGTTGCGCTGCCTTTCCAGATCGTTGCATCCATCGTGTTTCCAGTGGTGCTGCTGATCTTCATGACCGAGAACTCGATGCTGAACGACTCGAACTGGTGGCTCGTCGGCGTGCTCTTAGTGCAAGGCTGCTTCATCACGATTCTCACCAACGCGTTCAGCACCACGTATGTGGATTCACCTGGGCCAGTGGTCATTTTTCGTGGCATCATCCCATCGGATCTGTTCAATCAGCCGTCTGCTGCGTCCATCTCTTCAATACCAAACAACGGCACCGTTCCGATTCGTCCAAGCGTGGACACCATGCTGCGCACAGCAATCGTTCCACCTTTCGTGCGATCAAACGAGCCAAAATGCATCAGTGGAAGACCAGTATCCAAGTCGCTCACCGCCTCGTTCGGCTTCTATACGAGTCCGTGGCTGCAGAATATGGCATCCAAGGGTATCCCACAACGTGCGTCGCTCAACATCACCGCACAAGACTGGCTACCGCGGCCTAAAGACGATCAACCAGCCACTCCCCGTCAGAAGCTACCGTACAATATCACCGTCGCAGCAAACCTCGCCATCCACGGGGTGGAGATGCTGAACCGGGTCTTGGAGATGCCACTCGGCATCAACTGTCGAGGAGATTTCATCAAGCGATCACGGCAGGCAAGCGCGAAGGACGACACGGACGCATTCTTGCGCGCCACTGCTGAGTACCTGTACGAGTGTCTCGCGCCACAGAGCGAGTTTGGGTTCTCCATGGATTCGAAGCTCGCCACAGTCGAATTTTCCTCGCTGGACCTGGATCACACACGTGTATCATTGGACGCCATCACCATTCAGTTGCCATTCAAGCCACGACTGATCCAGCGTCGTGTCAAACCAACCGTGTTCCACGTCATTGACGACGAAGACTTCAATCCTGCAGTCGACGGCGACCTGGTGGATGAGAACGGCGACCTCGTGTACCAGATAGACACAAAGCAAGAGTGCGGGGCACGTGGCTGCTGGCTCACACAGCCAAGCAACTCGAAAGAAGACAAGTCGATGTGGAGGTACAAACCCGACGTGCGTGTCTACTCTAGATGCGCAAAGTCACAGTACCATATCGGCGACGACACGGACGCCACGCTATCGTGTCTCCCAGAGGAGCGGCTCACCAACTCAGTCGCTGTTGGCGCCGTCTCCACGTCACTCAGCGCCGACCGCATGGTCGAGTTCCTTGCGCCTGGGTATGTACCGGAGGTCGGCCCTGTACGCATCGCCAACATCACCAACCTGCAGCGCACCATGAGCATCAGTTTCGGTGTTCTTCGATGGGAAGTGGAGAACCTGGCTGAGCAACTGGACGCGCTGTGTCTGATTCACGGAGGCGACCAAAAGTGTGAAGGCCTACGCTTCCCGTTGACTAATGGAGAGGTTGTCCTCGCCGACAAGACGCACTTCATCACGAGCCAGCTGAGCGCGATCGTCGGTGCTGACCGTGGCCGATCACTCGTGTCCATTGTCACGGACCTCGACGATGGGATGTTTCTCCCATTACGTAGTGTCAAAGAGATCACCAGTGAGATCCCGAGGCGGCGACCGCTGACAAAGGACCAGGCACCATGGCCGTGCTCGCCCCAGATTGAGATGGTCACTGACAGCATCGAGCTGAACCACTGGTACATCGACCACGGGCTCCAAGAAGTGTACACGGCTGGCCTGTTCCACCTCTTCCAGTTCGGTGTCAACCACAGCGTTGTATCTCGTGGCGGTGGCGGACATCTACCACGAGAGGTGGATCTACAAGGCAACGTGGAGGCGTATGCGTTCCTCGCTCGGATCCCGCGCATGTCGGCGACGCTGTCACAGATCGCTGGTGCGTTCTTCCTCGTGGCCGTGGCCATCGTCGTGTGTGCGGGTAAGCGCCGCACATACGCGATTCGCGAGCTCACGGATGTCCACCGTGTCGCACGTGTTCACCTGGTGGATCAGTTCTTTCCCAAGCTCTTGCTCAAATGCATGGTGTTTGATACACCCGAAGGCCAATCGCTAGCTCCCTTCCGCATCGTGGCGATGCGACTCCACCACAAGACCGAGGAAGGTGATCTCTTCGTAACGCTGCCAGCCGATACGGGACCGTCCTCATTGGAAGACCGCAGTGGCATCACCATCTGAAACAGGACACACTGAGAAGTTGTGTTCTTTATCTCTATTCCTTTGTCAGTGGCGTGGTCATGCCGGTTCACTGATCAGCTGCCTCTACTAGAAACACTGGCTTCAGCACTCGTCTAATAGCATGCCATGCTAAGTCGAATGGTTTTGTGAACAGCAGCAACCATGAGAATCGTCGACTGAGCCCAAGCCAACGAACCTGACGAACCTGGGCCGCGCCATTTCGAAGCATTCGACTCCCGCATTCGCGTCATGGACGCTGACGCGCGATTGTTTCACCACCCGAACGTGGAGGCGACCAATAAGGTATGTATGTTCGCCAGCGTCGCACTGACCGCCGCGCAACACGACGACGAGCTGTTCATCGTGTCGGCGTCGCTGTTGTGGTTGTGGCGACGTGGATGTTGTTTTCGTGCATGGTTGTATGGGTTGGTTCTGATGCTGCTTTGCGATCAAGAGAGGAATCTACAGACTGGCCTCCTAGCGCGTGCGGAGCCCTGGGCCAAGCAGCGTGCACGTGATTCATCTTCCGATCTAGACGACATCCCAGAAGAGGTGTATCGAGGCGGCAGCGATGCGGTGGAGACGTACTACCTCGGATCCATTGGTACCACAGAAATGGATCCGATTGTGCCGGCGCAAGATGTGTTTGGTTGGCCCACGCCGCAATGGCAAGACGAGTCTCATCCAGTCTCTTTCTGAGACACAAACCGTGTTGGTCGATGGGGGGGAGCGCACCATCGGCATCGACGTGTTTACCCTGGGCTGGGCCAAGTGCAGCGATACACTGTGAGAACGGACAAAAAAGGGCGAGTGACTACACTAGATCTCAAGCGTGTGTTGAAGTCGAGCATGTCACCGCCGGTGTGTTGGGGCAAGTCCAGGATCGACTGACCGGCAAGACACCTCAGCAAGCACAAGCAGCGTGAGGTGCGAGCAAGTCGGAACATCAAGGAGGTTATCCAGGCAGTAGCATCTATTTGCGGTCGGAATTTGGGTCGAAGTACCGTTCTACTTCATTCCATGAATAAGGTTGGTGGCCAATGTCGATGTCTTGCCGTGCAGTGGTCAAAGGATAGTGGCCGATGAAGTTCAAGTTGAGGTGATGTTCACTGTCGGTGGACGGCACATCTGCGGTTCTCCCAAACAACGGATGTCTCTGTCAGGACAAGCGTTCTGGGGGGGACACGACACCTGCACGAAGACACGCTGAGGACCTTCACTCCATCGTGATTCAATCAGTCTAGGTCTATTCAGCGGCTACGACTTGACTGCGTCGGCTGCTTGGCCTGTGGTGCCTTGAGCCGCTGCCGCGACCGCTGCTGCTTTCTTCTGTGCACGCTGCGCATCCAGTCGACCATGAACGATCGCAGTGAAGTCCACCATGTACGCCGCGACGACGTCCAGATCGGTCATCGCTTTGAGTCCTCGCTGGACGATATCGGCCTCACTCATGCAGCCGTTCGCCATCGCTGCAGCGTCTGCCGCTGCTGTTGCTACAGGAGATGCATTTCCTCCAGCAGCTCCACTAGTGGTACCGGTATTTGCCTCGGCCGCTGCGGCAGCCTGGGCGGCGTTGCTGCCTTCCATGTGCTTGAGGGTCTGGCCGTGGATGCCACTCGTGCACCGCTGCAATAGATTACCAATCGCCATCACGATCTGGCCGAGTGCCAGCGTCTTCTGCGTGGTCATCCGCAGCCCAGCGTCCGCCTCGTGCTGCAGTCGGATCGTGCCGTTCTCGTCCGCCTCTAGCTCGCGCTGGAGCGACGCGATCTTGTTGTTGTAGGTCAGGATCTCATTCGCACGCTCCTTCTGGAACGTGGCGAATTCGAGCCGCTTGCTCTCGTTCTCGTCTTCGTGGTGGAGCTGGTTCATCGACAAGTCGCGGTTGGTCTCTTTCAGCGTGCGGTACCGATTCACGAGGTCAGCCACCTCCGGGTAGTCTTCCGGTACAGTCTCCTGGACCAGCTCCAGGTAGCGGGTGTACTTGAGGTTCTTCTTGACCTCGTTGCCCAGCTTCTCGTTCTCGTATTGGAGGTGGTCCAAGTGGTCCTTGAGCTTGGCGACTTCCTGCTCCTTGGCCAGTCGCTGCTTGATTTCATCACCAGCGCGCTTGATCGCACGGTTGCGCTTGGACTCGTTCTCCTGCAAGAACTTGTTGAACTTGATCAGCGACTCTTGCAGCTCCAGGTCCTTCTTGCGGAGACCTTCTTCGCGGCGGTGGAATGCGTCTTCGCGCCGAGCAAACTCCTCCTTCTGTGCATCGAGAGCCTCTTGCACTTCAAACATTTGCCGGCGCTTCTCTAGCAGCCGTGTGGCCGGTGAGACGTGGTCCAGCGTCAACGTCTGCGGCACCTTGGACGATCTGTAATAGACACAGTCAGTCAGGGTCTCGGTTAACGTGATCGATAGAGGAGAGATGTAGGAACAGACCGGCCCATGATCATGGCGGCGCCGGCGCTGCTCAGCGCGCTTGGTCGCAGCTCCATCGTGCACACCAACACGAGTGGAAAAGGAAGCTCAGTGATCAACCAGTAGATGATCAGGAGCGGGTGATGAGGTGTGTATTTCTGCCCTGCCTTGGTTCTGAGTATTTTTGCCCTTGGCTCGAATCGAGACGTGCTGGAGATCCACCACTGCAGCCCACTTGTTCCACAAACGATCAGAGACACCCACACAGCGTTGCTGCAAAAGTGCAACTCCGACTGCAGCAGCGTGCAGCAGTATGAACCTGATTTCCTGATGACATCTTCAGACGGCATATTGCACATAAATGGGTCCGCTGTGCGAGGACCCTGTGTGTATCATGGCGTGCCCTTGGGTGTGCAGTGGACAGTCAGCTTGTATCTACTTTTGCGGCGCTCACTCCGATAGGATCTATTGATGAGAGGCAAGATATTCTATGGTCGAGCGGGTGTGTTCATCGGATTCTCAGCCTGCACTTGGCCTTGCTGCCTCTTTCACGAGTGAGACGTCTCATTTTTGAGTCGAATGAACCGAGACATAAACTCGGTGGCTCGGTACTTTTCAGACCACAGGATTCGCCCCATCCAGTTCTCCGTCACTCCTTCATCCTTGGTCGCAAGGCCCTGTTCAATGCGAGCCATCAGAGCCGTCGCATTCGTCGTCTTGTCATACCGACTGGCACAGATCTGATGGCCGGCTCGTTGCGCTGCGTCCCATGCTTCTTGATCACTGTACAGCTGCCTCATAGCTGAAGCAAACGCCTCTGGTTCATCGGCGACGATCCCTCCCCACTCGCTCTTGTTCGTGATACTATGCATACCCTCGGCTCCGATGCTCGTCGATACACACGGCGTTCCAACAAACCAACTGTCGGCGATCTTGCCTTTGATGCCTGCACCGAACCGCAGCGGCGCCACCGACAACTTGTACTGTGCGAGGGTCTCGTGGGCATCAGCGGCAAAGCCCATGAGTCGGAATCCATTCTTTGGGTCGTCCAGCTTCTGGTACTTGGCGCTGTTCTGACTGTAGGACCCGTAGATGTGAATCTCCGGGACGTGGAGATCACCACGACGCTGCTTCATCTTGGCTCGAAACACTGGAGCGATCGCCTGCTTCATCCACTCGACGCCATCGACATTCGGCGCGTGCTTGAAGCTGCCGATGAAGGCGATATCCTTCCTCTGATTGAACGCAGGCGTGCCCTGGGTCGGCGGTGGAGAGAAGAAGTCACAACGCAACAGCAACTCGTCTGGGATCTGGAAGCGCCGCGTCAGCACATCACGCTCTGCATTGGACACAAACAGTGTCAGGTCGGACCGGTGGATGGAAGCGAGCTCTCGAATCACGTGCTTCTCAATGTCGCTATCGATTGGCAACGAGTGCAAGTCCAGCACCGAAGTGAATGGCGTGTTCTTCTTCTTGACCAGCGACTCGCGAGCGCGACGGAGGAAGTGCACGTCCTGTAGATCCAGCACACGCAGCGCGCTAGGCGCGTACTTTTTCGCCTGCCACCCGTACATTTCTTCAGCGATGAACCGGTCGAAAACCACCACTTGTGGGTCGGTCTCGAGCATCAGTTTCTGGAAAGCGTCGGTGTTGGCGTCGGCTTGGACACACCGCACGGTATGCTCGCGTTCGAGGATTTCGGTGTGTGCATTCAGTCTGCTTGGTGACACACAGAGTACATGGTAGCCATGGCTCTGGAAGATCTCGATCAAGTCGGAACTGCGTACACCAGCCGCCGAGCTGGTACGCTCTGGCCAGACCGACCCAGCGAGCACAATCTTCTTCTTGCTGTTGGCGAACGCTGCCATGAGAGAAGACCGATCCACTGACTCGTCACTGGATCTTGTCATATGGGTGGCCGCTGGTTTCTTCGCTCGCGTCTCTAGTGGTTGGTACCACGCCGCTTCCATATTAGCGGCTAGCCTAGCCTCCATGTCGAATGGGCCTGGCAATCCATCAGGAAAGTATCGCAGCACGAGCTCATGGAAATATGGCACCGGATCCACCTTCTCCACGTGCTCACACAGGTGCTTGAACCACTTGATGCCACACGATACGTGGTTGCGTTCTTCCAGCACGATCTGTTCCACCACCCTGGCCGATTGCTTGTCTCCGACTGATTGCAGCTTGTGGACAAGGCGGTCACCCGAATCCAAGCCACGCGCTTCTTGAACCAATGGTACAACCGCAATACGTGCTGCGAGTGCCGCTGTTGTGTTCGCGGCGTGCTCAAGCAGCGCCGTCGTCGCAGGTAGGTCTCCATAGTAGGACCCTAGCTCTCGCAGACGGTCGTCTACCAACTTGAAATGCCGTGCTTCATCGCTCGCGACAGTGAGGAAATCATCGTAAAAGTCACGTGGCAGCTGGTAGGTCGCTGGGTCGAAGCGCACGATCGTGTCCCAGTAATTGTCGATCGCTCCGAGCTCGATATGTGCCAGGGCGTGGAGCATGATCACTGGAATCGGTGCGTTCATGTCCTTGGGCGACGGCATGAGCTTGGGGGGAAATAGAGGCGGCTTGGTGCTGCGTGCTGGTTGCTGTGGCGGGTCGCTACGCCATGAATCACCTGTGTAAATGGGCAGCTCGCCGCGTTGCCAACGTGTGAGGCATTCGATGGTGAGAGCGACTTTCTCCGCCGGCTCGGGGGACTGCAGCACGCGCTCTCCGTACGTGATGAGGGAGTCGAGAGCTGCGGGAGTGTATGTGCTTGCATAGCGGAGCACTCGCCGCTGGATGCGAGTCACACGCGGCGCGCGCAGAGCTCGTCGCCGGAGCAAGTGTTGCATGTCAACGTACGGTATCCGTTGGAAATGCAACCATGTCACAAAATGAATGGGGAGTGTGGGTCGTGTCATTGAAGTGAGGTACGATTCAAATCTGAATTGATGGTTCCCGCCAAAACGTGACAGTCCACATCTTGCAAAATGACGACTCCGACGCAAGAGAGACCCACGCAGCGAACAGGAGAAGCATCGCCGCCTGTAGCTGCACGGCGCAAGCGCAAAGTTCCCGCGCCAACAGCGCCGCGGCTGCAACCGAAGACACTTCTCGCTGCCACGCGGGACGAGATGCAAGACATCCAGGTCGGTTCAGTGGTGTTTTCGAATGACGCACTATCTCGACGAAGCGATGGTCTCACTCGCACGTCCTCCATCTCCATTCAATTGCTACTGGTCAACAGGCAGAGCTGGAGCTGCTCGCCACCGAACGATGCCAACTCCTCGACCAGGACAAGCGTGGAACCAAGTCAAGCATCAAGCTGCTGCCGGCAAAAGCCTAGACGGAGAACATGTTCATGTGCCTGTGTGCGATACTGCGCTGGTGTCATTTAGACTACGAGGTGAATGCTCGCGCTCGCGGTTGATAGCGTATCCATCCTGGCCTCTAGTGCCTGCCAAATAACTTGTATAAGTACATAGCCTGGGTGACACTATCGAGGGACCTTCGACGAGGGTAACCCAACCTGTCACATTTGATACCCAGGTCACCAATCGCTCGAATGGATCCATCCAATGTGATCGCTTCGCCGGCGCGCGCTATCGCGCAGTGCTGGGTAGCGCACGCGCTCCAGGCCGTTGCCCATCGCATGCGCAATCAGCCTCTCAGTGAATGCGCAGAGCCACAGCGCATGGATGTATACGTTGTCGCCTCCAGCATCGACGCCAATGGATCTCCTGGCGTCCTCGCCAGCATCCTTCACGCATTGCTTGCCCAGGACGAGCTCAATCACGAGACCAACGCGTGCACCGTCCATAGCATCCAGCAAGTTGACGATTTGCTACCAGTGGATGTATCTCCTGGCTCGAGTGTGCGCGTCGTGTGCTTCGAAATCAGTGATGACATCGACGAATGGTGTACTATGGACAGGCTGATCTCAGCCTCCACAGCATCAATTCCAATCGCGCTGGTCGGCTACCATGTGCGGAAAGGATCCATTCGAGTATCGGGACATGCAAGCGAGGCAAGCAAAGCGTCGCTGCGGACACCGCTCGCCCCGCTGTATGAGCTCCAGGACCAGTGCGGACTCCCCATCGCATTGGAGCTGCTCGGTAAACTGCAGGCGCTCTCGGCGACCGATCGCAAAGCAACAGGAGACGTCAAGTCGGT
The DNA here is from genome assembly GCA_023337575.1 of Pythium chondricola. Classification (NCBI taxonomy): domain Eukaryota; phylum Oomycota; class Peronosporomycetes; order Pythiales; family Pythiaceae; genus Pythium; species Pythium chondricola. Next base: position 39,718 of record JAADXF010000084.1, read on the forward strand.
GCCAGCGTCTATGATGCAGCTATCTTTCCAGCTCCTGCTGATGCTGCTGCGGTGGACGTATTTCCATCCAGCGGTGGTCGAACTCGTGCTCAAGCCGCTGACCAGGAAGCTAGGACTCATTCCACAACGGCGCGTGCAGGAAGAGCTCGTCTCGCTGTACACGCGCCATCATCAGCTCTGGCGCAGCGTGTACCCAGACACCGGTGTCCTACTCAATCCACCGTTGCAACAGACCTCGCGTCGCCTCCGTCTGCCCAGCATCGACGCCGATGCCGACAACGATGATGATCAACCGCTGCCGCCACTCGAACGGCTATCGCACTGTGCACTGTGGGACCAGCAGAAAGAGTTCTACAGAACGCAAGGCATCAAGGCCTGGAGCAACGGCCTGATACCGTTCGGCGTTTCGAGCAGCTCCTACCTCGCCATGCAGTACGCCAAGCTCGCCGTCGACTTCCTGCGGCTTCATGCAGCAGCAATGGTCCCCCCCCTACGCCCTACGACCTCTAGTGAAGAGCGATCACCGAATTGCTTCGTGTGGGAAGCCGCCAGTGGCTCGTGCAAGTTCCTGCACTCGTTTCTGGTGCATTTCTACGACCTGGTGGAGCAGGAACAACTGGAAACAAGGCTCGGAATCGTCCCGTGTGTCGTCGCTAGCGACCTGAGTCAGCAGGTACTCGAATCACGCGAGGCGATGGCCACGTTCCAGCAGTTCGTCGCCGATCGCCGCCTGGATTTCGCCCATTTCGACACCGATTCCTTACTCCGCGGACGTGCCCAAGCCGACTCCATCATGGCCAGTCCTAGGCACCACCTGTACCTTCGCAATGCGCAGCGTTGGTGGCATGTCGGCCACGATGGCGGACCGGTCTTCATCATCGGCAATTACTTCCTCGATTCATTGCGCACTGACGTGTTCGTCGTCACACAACAGCGAGAGACAAGGGAGATCCAAGTGCGTGAAGCAGTGATCGACCCAACGACCGACTCGATGCCCGACATGCTCTTCCAGCTCAAGAAGGTAGTGGCTCATCCACGAGCGACGCCAGTGTACAGCCACACTGCAGTCAATGCTGCTCTTGTCACCGTGCTTGATCACCTTGAAGCCGAATGGAGCCAGCAGCCGCAGTCCACTGGTGAAGGAGCAGAGAGCGATATCGTCAACTCGTCACTGGTGCTGTTCCCGACCGAGGCCATCGCGTTCCTGGATGCCGTGCTCTGCAACAATCGATTCCCCGTCGCTGTGATCACTGGCGACGCGACCGTCAGCTTCAAGGATGCCGTGCCACGGTCGTTCATCGACTACGACTCTGGTGATCTCATGGTACCGCAACTCTCACCCCACCCAGACTGCTTCTGTTTACCCGTCGACCTCGGTGTCTTGAAGCTGTTTGCATCTTCGTCATCCATTGGCTCTGGTGCCGTCGTCGCGACGCCAGGTAGCGACACGTTCAACGTCTTCTTCGCTCACTCGCAGAGCCAGCAACAGCCTTCTATCATCTCCACACTGGAGCACCGATTCCTCGCCATCTTCAGCCAGTTCACGCCGTGCGACTGCGATTTGCTGTGGGGGATGATGAGCGAGGATGCTGGAGCCAACCACCTGTCATTCGACTCGCTGATCGCGCTGCTGAGCCAAACAGCGTTCGACTTTGACGTCTTCGTGGTGATTCAGTGGCCGCTGCTGCGATTGTACAGGAAGTCGATAACGGAGCAAGAGCTGTCGCCGTACGAACGTCAGCGAATGCAGAGTCAGCTCCTCTTGGCGGCCACCAACAGCATACGCACGAGGTACGTGCTGGACGAAGACGCCTCCACAGATACGACCTCAATCGCAATGCTTCAACACGCGAGATGGCTCTTCGGTATGCCCCCACCTTGATGGACTTGCCGTGTTGTGGAGTCCACTTATTGACATTTCTTGTGAGCAGGACTTGGGGCCTGTCGAGACGCAGTCGCTGTGCTCAGTTCGCTGGAGCATACAGGGTATATGGGACGCGCGACGCTGTATCTGCTTGGAGTAAGTGGACCAGAAACCATCGTGACCATGATCCTAGGACTCACGCTCGATTGATGCTGCACAGCTCGCTTGCTTCTGCCTGGAGGAGTACTGGGCTGCTCTCGCTTGGTTCAGGAAGGCGCAGCAACTGGAACCTGACCGTCTTCGCCTCAAAAAGTGGGTGGCGAGGGCGCTGCTGTGCCTGCAACGAGAAAAGCAGCGAGCGCACGACAGCGAGTAGCCAATCCTTTGAAACAGTTTGGGTTAGTTCACATTATTTGGGGGGCAAACGATTCAGGATCCAGTGGAGGTGATCACCGATCTTGGTCAGGCGCAGGCGATCATACACTAGACTCGTCGATGGCGTAGTTTTGCTTGACCAGCGCGACACACTTGGCCTTGTCCTCCACCACAAAGCACAGCTGCTCGAGTGGCGATGCAACCGTGTCCATCTCAGTCGCTTCCCTCTGTTGATACAAAATAACCACCCACGTGTGTGAGAAAGAGTATAGGTCCACAGAGCCACAGGCAAAACAAACGCACCCTGAAGTGGAAGACGACCGAGTTGGGCACCGTCTTCTTGGACGTGATCTTGGCCAGCGACGACAACGGCCGTCGCGTCTCTACGACAGCGTCTGGCGCGTCCCCATGTGAGGAGGGCTTGGCCAACGCGAAGAACGTTGTCCGGGTCACCACGAGTTCTCGATCTCCCACTCGATTCCATGTCAGCTGCTGCGATGTCGACACATCACTAGCATCTGCAGACTCGGTTGTGACTGCCTTCGAGGCCGCGATCGCTGCAAACGGGTCGATCTCCGAAGCCGGTTTGAGTGGATCGCTCGTGACCACAAGCGTCGGAATGTACCGCACAGACAGGAAGCTCTGGTTCGTGGAATCGACTGCATCCAGCTCTGCCTTCCACGCGACGGCGTCAATCAGGTCGCCTTCAGCAGGCAGCACGGTGTCGAGAAGTTCATCGGGTGTCGCAGGTGGCGCTGCAGAACTACGACGACGGCGGGACCCGCTCTCCGAACGAGGGAGTGACAGTTTGGACGCTGCTGCGACTGCCTTGTCAAGTAGGGTGCTTCCAGTGCGCAACGAGTTTCCGGATGTCTGACGACCAAAGAACGAAGTAAATGGAGACATCTTCTCGCTGGAGGCCTGGGCGGCAGCGACTGCACTCTCGATCATGTCGTCCTCGTCTCGACGGCGGATTCCAGCGGTTGGCGTCAACGCTTCGTTGCTACTGGGTGCTGGCTTGGTGACGCTCATTTTGTCAGGCTCGGCAGTCTTGCACGGCTCGCTCGTCTCGCTGAATGGCCCCCACTGCTGCTCTGGATACCCAGCACGCACGCGGAACACGTACGTCGTGTTTGGCGACAGGTCGCTGACCGTAACCTGGGTCGTATCTCTCCCGATATCCTGCTTCAGCGTCCACCAGATCGCTGTGAGGCGATTCTTCGCATACTGGACTTGATACTTGACTGTGTGGGAGTCACCAGTGCCCTCCCAATTGATAATGATCTCGGTTGGCGACGAACTCACAACACTCGTCACGTGTGGAGGAGCTAGAGCTGGTAGTGGTTGTTGAGGTGCAGAAATTGAGCCGTTCCTAGTGCTGGACGAGGTGGAACTCGTCGTCGTGGAGCTCGACGAAGCGTTGGCAGACTTGATGCCCGTCGCACTGAAGATGGACGACACGAGTGACTTGGCCTGCTCCTGGAGTGGGACGCTCTGTGCCGAGACAGGGAGCATATCCTCTGTGAATTCAGGCAGCCGTTCGAGCACGCACGCGCCTTCGGGCGTGTTCTCGAATGCCCACGCGTGGAAGCACTCTGGATCATCAGCATCCAATGAGTCTTCATGTTCACTTGTCTCCACATCTCGTCGCGTCATAGCAGCTTGCTTGGTCTTGAGGGCGGCCACGTTCCAGTCCCGGCACATTCGCACGAAAATCTGGTTGGTACCTGGCGACACGAGCCTCTCAGCGCACTTGACGATGGTTCCTTTCTCCAGAATGATGTCGTCGAGCTTCTCTCCATCAAATGCCGGCGTTGCGCGTGCTCGAAGGCCAATGACTACTCGGAAATAGAACGTGCCTCGCTCGAAGAACTCTGGGCACTCGCCGGGCAGAAACACAGCCGTATTGCTGCTGCTGCTCTTGGCTGTGGGCGACGCCACCGGCCGTTGATCTGCAGGTATTTTCGATTCTTCGTCTTCGTCTATTCCTTTCTCCAGCGCCGACATCGGTCCACTGGATAAACTGTACGGTCCCCACTTCTCTCCGTTCCCACATCGCACGCGGAAGACCAGTGTGACACCAGGATCCAACCCGACGAGGGTTCCATTGTGATGCGTGGTGATACCGGACGTGCGATCAATCTCCCCGCCATTCGAGTCATGCTTCACTGGTACTGAGATCCACGGGTTGAAGTTGAAGTCCGACTGCTTGGCAAACTGGAGCTGATACCGCGCATTTGGAATCGCGAGGTTGGTCCACGATACACAGAGCGAGTGGTGCGACGCACTGATCATGATCGGTGGTAGCGGTGGGATCGAGATGGCGTCGAATGTATCCAGTGACTTCTTCTTCGGGTTTTGCAGGCGAAGCACGAGCGGTCGTCGGGCGTCTTTGATCATGTCGATCACATCTTGGAACGGGATCCCGGCTATGTCCTCACCGTTGACAGCGATGAGCAAGTCTCCGGGCTCGACCTGCTGGCTTTCCAATGCTTGGCTCTCTGGCACGAGACTGTCGACAACGGTCAGGTACTTCTTGTGACGAGATCGCTGGAAGAGAATGCCGAGGGAGCCAGCCTGAAACACCACGTCCTTGTAGCACAGACTCTTCTCCAGCGCCTCACGCGTGCGAGCGCAGACTTCAATCCACTCCTCTTCACCGACCAACCGCCGTTCCTCCGTGACTCCCATATCTCCACGAGGCGGTGGTGACTGGAGCCCATGTCGTGAACTCGACGCAGTGGCCATTGCGTCCTTCGCGGCGTTTGTGAAAATCTGGAGCCTCTGGGAGATTGTCGATGCGATTGGCTTCGCCTTCACCTTCCCTGACGTTGGTGTCGTATTGTTCGAGTCTGGAGGCACGACTGCAGCACTCATATCATCGTCTGACAGCGTGCGAACCTTCTCTAGTGCCTTGCGTGCAAAGAGCTTCAATCCACCCGTCGCTTTCTCGGCAGCACTCGCGTTGTTGGATGGGTTCGCGTCTTCAGACTCGGTTCGTTCCTCGTACACGAGCAATTGGTCTTGGGAGAAGGTGTCTAGCTTCTCAATCTCCACTTTGAGCTCGTCAAAGCTGCCGTCCAGACGACTCACGTGCTCAAACCCTTTCTGCAGAAACATGAGCACGAGTCGCGTCACTGCAATGTGCTCCTTCTTCAAGAACGGGACCGAATGCGTGCCGACGCCGAACGCTGACGAGTTGTTTCCGGTACCTAGCTGAGCCTGGATGCCTTCCAGCTGGGAACGCTCGCCTGACATGCCTCTCGTGATGCGCGTGATGACATCGAATCCTCCGCCTCTTGCTTGGGACGCGTTCGCGGTAGCTGGCCCGGTTGATGGCCCGACGAAGCAGAAATGGCAGCCTTTCATGCGCTGGAATCCCTTGATCAGCACGGACAACGCGTCGGGACTCGCGATGATGTCTGGGTCGATATGGTACGACAGACTGAGATGGCACTCACGGTATTGCTCGATCGGTCGACAGTCGAGCACGATGAAAAACACGGACGACATGGATGTGTGGCGCTCGGATGAGAACGACTTTTGCGCGAGCAGCTCCGCTGTGCTCAGCGGGGTCTGCCGTGGCATCGCACTGGCAATATTGGCTGGACTCGCGCCGTTCGCTTGACCCAACCTACCCAGTAGATTACTCAGTAGTTCATCTGGGTACACTTGTAGACTGGATGCGCCCATTAACTGTCGTAGGAACGGCACCATCGCGTCGTGGTAGCCACCGTAGCACACAGAATAGAGATCCCTCGTGAATGATCTCGGTGTCGTGTCCATGAGCTGGAGCGCTGCGGCACACACGGCGTCCAACCGTTCTCTCGTGTCCACACTGATACTGGTGAGTACTTGCGGCAGCATCGCAACGTCGGCCTTCATGATCTCTTCCCGGTGCGATTCCACGAGTGCGTACGCGACGAAATGGAGCAGGTACGGGTCTTCATTCAGGATGAAAAAATCCCACAGCACAAACACCAGGTCCTGCGACAGCCCTCGTGCAAACAGCGTCATGAACCACGGCGTGACGTACAGCTCTGGCGTCATCGCATGCTGGTCCAGGTAGTTGCAGAGCATCGGGTCGTGGTACAGCATGAGCAATCGGAACAACTGGAACGAGCACTGCAGCGACTTGAAATCACGGTCCACAAACACGTGGGGTAGGAACTTGTCGATCATGGCGTAAAACAACTGAAACACCACGCCCTCGGGCATCGGCGGGTCCTTCTCGAGCATCAGGAAGGGCGCCAGCACCTCATTCATGCCTTGTTTGTATCGGATATTGCGACTCTTGCTGTAGAACGTGAGGATCTTGGTGATGGTCTCGACGGTCGATGGCTGGCGGAAGAAGGCGTCGTTGCCACGCGTGCGGCAGGCGTCGGCGGCGATCACGCGCTGGTTCGCGAGGTCTTCTTCGACCTGCAGAATGCTCTGGTCTAAATGCAGTCGCTCGTTGCGCGCCACACCCAGTAGTTCTTTCCAAATGCTGGATCGGTACTCGTCGGGGATGCCGCCGAATGCGCGGCAAATGACCGCGATCAGGAAGCGATCGGGGCGGCGCTTGGTCATCTCGCGCTCCAGCTGCGTGCGCATCTCACTGACGGCATCGCTGGTGTCGCTGGAGCCGTTGGCGTCGTCTAGATCGTCCAATAATCCATGGATTTCGTCGTTTTTCGCCGTGGTTGAAGCAGGGTTTGGTGGTGTGATTTCAGCGTCCACAGCGCGCGTGGCGGGCGCTCCTTGCGGTGGCATGGCGCTCGATGCGTGATCTATCTCGTTGTGCAGTGCTGGCGTCGAGAGAGCGCCATGCGCGTCCGCCGTAGCACCGTGGAACGTGGCATCTTGGCCTGCTGGATTGTTGCTTCTTTCCATTGCGGCTGTGTGTGTGGGGAAAAGAATTGGGGCTAGTCGAAGTTCCGAATTGGATGAGGCTTGTCCCTCGTTGTGTCATTAAAATAGGGACTACATGATTCCACGATCTGTGACGTGGCGCGAAAAGAAATTGAGACAAGCGACCGTACGACGGACGCGACGAGCGACGGGCTTCTTGGTGGGAGCGGGGGCCCTTGTTGGTTGGCATTAGCTTCGTAACAGGAGCTGGTGGTGTGGATCCATATACTGTGGGCTACCAGGTGCATGGGCAGCGCAAAGGAGTCCATCGCACTACAATGTTGTACTGTACTATATATACACTGTACGTACTGTCGTAGTTCCCACGAGGGACTGAATCCATAACGTAGGCATGCCAATTTGGCTAATACGTCAGTTTCTTACGGTGCGACACCACTACCCAACCAATCACAGAATCCCTCTCAGCTTAGGCTCACTTCGCTTGCTCCAGCACACGGCGTTTGCGACGCGTGCACTTGTTGGATGAAGGTGCTGGGGCAGGAGCTGGGGCCGGAGCTGGAGCTGGGGCCGGAGCTGGAGCTGGAGCGGGGGCAGGTGCCGGCGTTCGTGGTGTGGTTGTGGCAGCGGGTGTGGTTGGCGTGAGAGATGGGCTTGATCCTGGGTTTGGGCCGACGGCTACGTTGCCCGAGCCGTTCTTGATCGGCACGCACTGCTTGTACGCCTGCCACTTCTGCGAGTGCAGCGCGAGCCAGTAGAAGCGCAGCATGCAGTTGCCCTGACACTTGGAGAAGTCCACTGGCAGGCGAGCCGGGTACGACTTGAAGTTGGCCGCACAGTCATCGTTCTGGAACACACGCACATCGTCGAACCAGATTTCGCACGGGCCCTGGTGCGAACCAAGGAAGCCTTCCTTGTACTCGTTGTTCTGGAAGTTGACCGTCATGAGGCCTGCGACGTGACGAGCTGTGGTGTCCGGGTTGGTGTTGCCGCAACCGGGCACAAATCTGTCCATCAACTCACGAAGGTTCTTGAGTCCCGAGGACTTGAACGCATCCGTGAACACCTGCGTATTCTGCTGCGGGCTACGGTTGAAGCTCTTGCCCTGGAACGCCGCCACGTTGGTTTGTTGCGCGGTAAACTCGGCGTTGAAGTCCGTGTACATTTTGACAGGGACGAACTCGGGGCGGGGCTGCGAGACGTAGCCGTGCGCGTTCACGTCGCCAAACAACGCGACCACGGCGACAGCGCCAGCGAGCAACTTGTGACGGACGCCATGCTTGGAGATGGAGGAAGGACGGTGGATTATCGAGTGTCGTGGGGCTGGCAAATCGACAAGTTACCAGGCGCAGTGTCTTCCTGGTGGAAGAGAGGCCTCACGTCTTGGACCAAGACTCTTGGTTTCAACCTCGTTTCAACCTCCCCCGCCATATGGTCTTCGAGAACGGAAGCCACCTCTACATGCAAACTCCACTGAAAGACCAAACTCTCTAGCGGCGAGGAAGACAGATGGGCTGCCCATCTGTCCCTCATGGGTGTACAGCTGTATACGCAGTGGGGAGGAAGACAAACCATTTGGAGTGAATCTTTTCACGAGAACAATATTATTCTATTAACCCCTCTGTTACCACGATTCGTGCCACTGAGCGCTTAACAAAGTCATAAGTTACGACGTTTAAATCCTCTCGAATAAAGTATACTTTTCGGCTTTTAGGGACGGTTCCACTCTCCCAATCGGGCATCAAGTGTTGGAGGTTTTTCCTCACAAAAGTCGTAAGTCTATCTAC
>JAADXF010000085.1:0-48436 GCA_023337575.1 Pythium chondricola
CGAGATATCTGCACATCTGCTGCATCCTGCGCGTGAAGAGTACTGAGAAACAGCGCATGGATAGGTGGAGAACGTGAGCAGAATGGGGGTCTTGGAGGCTTAAGTGCTTCGGATCACAACCTCCACTTCGCGGATCATTGGATACCGATATTTGCATGCATGCTTCATTGATCACACGTCGCATACAGTACTTGTTCAATCGTTCTCAACTCCGCCGACGTGAAAAAAACGTTTTAAAACGGTGTAAAAAACACATAAGAACGAGACGGATAAAAGACGAACGCTTCTACACTCATGGTACACAAAAGCTAATTTGGCTACATTTGGGGGTCGTCTGAGTTGCCGTGAGAAGAGCTCTTGGTCCAAGCCAAGTGTCCAAGTATGGAGTCCGACATCGATCGAGCAGCGCAGCTTCTGTGCGCAAAGCATCAAGAATACTATGTGCAGTGGGTCAGAGATGCAATCGCAGCAGAGAAGCAGCGAACGATTAAGCTTGAACGAGCAACATCACGAGACGAATGCAAGCGCCTGGAGAAACAGTTTACACGAGAGCGGGAAAAGGACAAGGAGAGAATGCAGCAGATCCGAGAGGACCATGAGCTGATTCTAGAAGCAAAGGTTGCCGAGTGGAGAACGCATGGTGTTCCGGCGAGCGCACTGATGGCGACAGTACCAGCGGCTCTCGCATCCAGTTCAATTGACCCACGTGTATCCGGTGACGAGGCCACCGCAGCACTGAAACCAAAACCAAAGAAACTGAGTAAGGCTACCCTCGACCGTCTTGCTGCTCCAGTAGTGGCGGCGCCCTTCGGATCAGACTGTACGTCAGTATATGAGACGGCGCAGTACACATCCTGACAAGGATACCGTATCACAGGTGCGCAGGAGATCGCGTTTCAACGGGCTCTTATCCAAAAAGAAGACTTCCACCGTTTACATCGGCACCAGCCACAACCGAAACACGAGGATCTCACAAGTGTGAGTGACTGCACTGGCATCTCCATTCCAGGGCGCCATCAGTTCTAACGATTTGGATCCTTGACTTCACAGTACTCAGAAACGGACCTGCTCAACAAGCAACTCAAACTGCTGAATCAGCTGCACGGAGTCGTTAGCATGCAAGAGAAGCTGCTCATGGATGACCAGTGCACAGTCCGCTCCACGGTCTCCAGTTGGAAATCCGCCGACGTGCGCCAATTGTAACTACCACCAATTGTGAAGAAATACAATCATATTCGGTGGTGGAAAGCCGATGCTATTCGTCTTCTTTTTGTGGCGGTGGTCCGCACGGCTGGAGCATTTTCTTTCACGAACAGTCCGTGTGAGTATGGGAATCCAGTGGCACCAGTCGCGATCGAACATACCTCCAACATGTTAAACTTGACGCGGCCAATTGCTTCATTCTCAGCCACCGCGAAATAGCTGAGCATATCATAGTGGCCGATGTGCGAGGCCAACGTATCGCGGTGCTGGTTGACTGTCCATTCACTGCGCAATCAGTTAGCGAAACCATCTATCGATCTATGGCGACGGAGAACAAACGTACAACTTCGTGGTGTCGGCGTGGCCGGTTCCGACGTACTTGGCCTGGAGGTGCTCCCATTGTCGGTTGATGTTGAATCGATCCGCAGCCTACACGAGCAAGGCATCGGGGTTAATTCAAGGCCGCATCTGCAGGGGAGTTGGCCGCCGATGCACCTACCATGGTGATCGCCTTCGGCGTTGCCTTCTCGATGATGAACTTTGCGTCCACTCCACAACTTTATAGCCAATCAAAACACATTTAGACATAATAGTTTTATCAAATCAAATGCGTTCTCCGAGCAGAAGTCGAGTTTTGTTTTTGACGAATCATTGGCATTCATTGTGTGATAGCTGAAAATAGATTTGTAGAGTGTTCAGAATGGCTCTGCTGTTCTGAAGATGGGCCACGGTGGCCCCCATCAGGCTGATGGGATGTTTTGTCGCTTTCCAACCCACAGTGCGCTCTTCGCGATTCGTCGCCATTGGTACCCATAAAGGTGCAAAAGAGCGGGTACTGTAACACGATGGCGGGATTTGTCACCGTGTCCATTGGACTTTGATGGAAGTCATCCTGACAAGGCCTCTGGCATCGCAGCTGAGCCGCCGTGTCTTCATCCCCCACGAAAGACCCAGCAGGTTTGTGATGCACGTTCAAAAATAAGCCAGATTATCTCTATGGACCTGAGAATAACCGAGCGCTGAGACCACAAAGGCAAAATAAACGCAAATTCGCTCAGAATAGCCAGATAATCGATAATTTTCCATCCCTTTCAATTTGCCCCATACAGTAGTGTAGTCCAAAAAAGTGACCTAATAACTGTTATTAGGTCACTTATTATAACACGGTGGTTTTAACCGTATCATTCAATTAAACTTCGATGATTTATCCGCTTCCCGTCAGCACTCGGACTCCGATGCGACGCATCCTCGAGCCAAAACCAATCCATTGGATTGGTTACCAAAGAGCGTTGGATTATCCAACGCTCTTTCGAACACTGTGCATGGGATAGGCTTTCTCTCCGAGTCCCCAACTTGGAGCACAAGTGGCAACCTCCGACCTAGTCTGAATGTGACTCTTGGGATGTGGACCAGTCCACACTGCGTGATGTTCGATTGCATGATGGTGCCGCAAGGTAGAAGAGATAGCCTACACATTGTTGCACCTCCAACAGGAAGCGACAGGAGCGCTACCGTGTGATATCAACGCCTTTCGCGCCAAAGGGTGAGAACTGTGAGAGAGTGACTCACGGTGAGTCAAGATTGTGAACATCTATCTATCGACGGACAGTATCTATTTACCGGTAGGTGGTGTCATAGTGTAAAGTGTATAATACTTCGAAGTGTACACTGTAGTGTATGAATGAAACCACACAGCTCGCTGCGTGTTGCCTCATCATGAGGCCCTCATGGCATGCACTGTCGCGTGAGGCAGATGAGCCACTTGGAATTCATGTGCCGCGGCACAGGCTGTGCCGCACAGCCCACCAGACTGCACTGGCGTAAGCGGTTCTGAGGCCCGCTCGTCTGCCTCCCACCCTCATGATCGAGGTCTTTCTCTTCGCAGCTCATGCGACCGCATATAGTATGCGGGATATATCCATGTAGCTCGGTGCGAACCGGTGTGGCCGCGGACGGCACTGTCGGTGCAGCGTCGTACTGTATGGTGGGTACCGTCAGTACGACGCACAGTGCATTTGGCGGCGACATTCTGCACGCCGAGTGACACAAGGAGTGCATAGTGATAGAAAGTTGTGCGGTCTTTTGGCGCGGTGGTTGCCGCTGTTGCGATGGCTTGCAAATCGCGCGCTGAACAGCGCAATGAGCCTAATAAAAGCCGGCGCCATGCATGATGATCTTCAATTCGACTTCATTATTTGCTATTGTATTACAGGTCGTTGCCTGGCCATCTACAGGCAATCGACGCCGATAGCGATTTGGACTTGGTAGGGTGCGTCTGGCCGTGTTGCGGCAAGCTTCTCCGCGCCACCGCACCATTCGCCATCGATCTGTCGCCTTGGAGCACTTCTGAACCATGCTCATACATTCTATCCCACCACTGCACCGAACATCCATCCACCGCAAATAAAATAAGGAGAAGAGATCGCTCCCGCTGCACACCACGAAGCCTGGAATGGGGGGGGAGGTCTCCATCACGCGCGCTTGCACGTTGGGGGGTATGGGGTGGGGAGCGACACGAGTCAGCCGGATACAATCATCCACTCGCGCACCCACACCAGCGCTCGTCTTCTCATCGTCGAGCGCGACCACCTTGATGCCACTCACTGCGCGCGGCATACTGGAGTTTCGTTGGCGCGAGAGGGGAAGAACGCCAACGCACTTCCATCAAAATGACGACCCACGGCACACACGAAACACACCTAGCTCTGCAACCGTTGTCTCAGCGGCGCCATGCCAAGGAACTCGGGGAACTCGAAACAGTACTCTTCGCCGTCATCGCTTTCGTCGGGTGTGTTCGGAGACTCGCAGGCGTCGCCGGACCCTCGCTTGGGCTTGAATTTTGTGCTGCCCTCGAGGTACGAGGCCACCACCTGCTTGTACATTTCGAGGCGGGCCTCCAACTCGCAGATGCACGCGCCTTCCTCACAGCCAGTGCGGTGCTCTATTGGTCCAACGGGTGTGGTCTTCATCGGTGGCGATGGAGAGAGTGGGGATCCGGTGAAAATGCGCTCCATCATCTTGGCCCGCCAGTCTTGATACAGCCGCAGTCGAAGCTGGTGGGACATCATGCGCGCCTCGGGGCGCACACTCAGCGCGAGTGCAGACGATTGCACGGAGAAGTCATCCATGACGGTCAGGTACGATTCGTGGAGGTCTTGCAGGTGCGATAATAGTGTCTCTTCTTCTGGCGAGAGCGTTTCTTTCATCCCGACCAGAAAGTCTCGAACGTTCTTCGCAATCTCCATCATGAAGGCGAACTGCTGGGGGACGAACCGATCAACAAGCCGTTGATAAATGGCACTCGTCACGACGGAACGAGGGCACGGGCGTGGATTTCTTGTGGAGTTTTGGCTCGATACGAGACCACGCGCGGCGCTGTTGAATTGGCAACGTCCGCAGTCGATCGAGAAGAGAAGAGAGGATTGCTTGTTTCGAGCACGAGTTTGGTTTGCCGTGGGCTGCGGATGCGTCTCGGGCAAGTCGCGAATGCACTCGGTCGCGGGCTATCGGCACCGAGGCTCTGTGCGCGTCTCTGCTTCTCCGATGACGCTTTGGTGGCAAATGTAAAACTCTGCCACCGTGCGAAGGAGGGACCGCCGTCCTTGTTGCTCAATTCGCTCGGGCGACCTCCTCGCTGTTCTTCCTTTTGCAACAAACACCACCGCGAGGCAGCCGGCTGCATACAAACGGTGAGTTCTGGCCAGGTGGTGCGTATGTACCGTAGGGTACAAAATACGTTCCTGCGGGTTCGATGGTCAAAAGTTGATACCTCGGATTGGTTTTGACAGTTTTTACCCGTAAAAAGACTCGGCCACTGGCCACCAAGACTTGATACACATCGAACAGCTCACCGTGTTCTGCGAATGCGAGTGGACCCCATACTGTGATCGCAAATCAGACGTTGTGGTTCATGGACAAGGAGATCGAGAGAGAGAAAACATGGAGCGGTGAAATATTTCAGGACCCCACACGGCAAACGCTAATGTAGGCTTCGCACACCGGTGCCGCTGCGAAGCGAGCAGGCAGAACCCAACCCAGACGAATGTTGTCGCAGGAATCATCACTGCGTCACGGACATCGCGTCGATCCTATAATGGCTGCCAGAGACACGAAATGGCCTGTCAGTTTTGGTGCTGCGCTGCTAATATATTCAATGAAGTAGGATATCATTTCCGACAGGTGGGGTTTGCTTCGATTTTTCCCTGTGACTCACAACTCCCACAGTGGGACTCTTGAGGGAAATTCCCTGGGAATGGCCACTTTCTTTCCTCTTTCCCTAGCCCGCGCATAGAGAGTTGCACACTCAAGTTACTCAAGTTGACTTTCGGCTCGTCTGCCGTCGAAACTGTCAAGCCGTTGGTTGGTGGAAACGAGGGCGACGTCAATCTCACCTTCAAGTGACTGGGGGCAAGGGCTCCAAACGAAGAAGAGAATCGAACCGATCCAACTCGAATGCGCGGTTTGATTTGGTTTGATTTGAATTCATGGTTGGACCCGACTCCTGGGGCAACTGAATACAGTACTAATATGTCCAGTAGTATGGGCAGGGGAGCCGACGGTCTATTCAAGTCAGCCCCTTGGCCATTTCTATACCTACCTGTCCAGCTCCAACTTCGCCGTTTCTTAGGCTGTCGGTTGTCTTCCATTCCACGTAATATATAGGATAGTGCAGCTGTACACTGAGGTGAGTCTGAATCGGACTCCGATGGGCCACCACACACCAATGCTTCGGGTCGCGACGCAACCCAGTCCTGGTAGATTCGTGGGCGTTGGCAAGGGTGATGAAGCCACCAGCCTGGAATGAGTCGCCCTCGCTTTTGTCACACGAATCCTTGCTTGGCCGACTCGTTTTTTTGCGCCGCGATCGGGGGTCTTGTGTTTGCGGCCAGAAACGAGGGCGGTTCAGTTCTCAAGTTCAAAGTGAACTGGCGAGCAGCTCACGGTGAGTGGCACGCGGCTGCCAACAGCCTGTTGGCAACAGGTTCTCTGCGATCTTCCACATCGAGACTTCAATGTTCTCCAACTGACTGACTGACCCGATGTGAGATGGGAGTTCCATCATGGAACCCACGTGGCATGTGGGTCCACTATTCAGCGGGCTCTACAGTGTAGACTACACCGAACATGACCTGTGAGATTTCCCACAATACAGTAAATGGGAGGAAGTCATGTTGATGTTGACGGGTTTGCATCCGAGTTGACACGATGGCACCAGCGCTGTCTAATGAAGCATTCTTCTTTGAAGGTCGGACGGTTCGAATCCGCCTCGACAACCACTGCAACTGGAGTCCCTCTCTATGGCGGTCTCCGACAGCGTCGGGCCAACCTGTTCGAAACGCTGGCGTGCTTGAGACTGATGAGACCGCTATGTGTGTCCCACGTGGTTCACACACAAGTGAACCCATCGCAGCCTGCAGGGGCGCTCGGATGTGTTCACATCTTCGTTCGAAAAACATGGTGGTGAGCTGTAGGGCTCCATACAGAACCCTAGACGTGATGATCTTCAAACGGGCATGTGTGGGTGGGTGTGAGCCAGGCCGCATTCACTTGTCTAAAGTATACTACTATTACACTACACCGTGTAGGGAGCATCAGAGAATCGAGATGTTCGAGGAACACGCGTCGCGCCGACTTTGGCACGCGTCCACGTGTGTTCATGTTGGCGGGCCCCCCAGTCTGTTATGCGGGACCCCCACGCGATGACCTTCCTTCTTCCCTTCCTCTCGCCTTCCTTTCCTCGAATTGCGGGAATCAGTGTGCGCATGTGCCACACACTGAGGCGGCGTCTGATTGGAAGATGAGTTCAGTGTGTTCGCAGTGCAAACTTCGCACGCAAGTGAAGATGCCATAAAGATGCGTTTGTCAGGCTCTTCACCATGAGCTCCAACCGAATCTCCTCCCTGTTAGCTCTGGTCTGGTCAGTTGGGCGAACCTGCGCACTTGGCATGCCTGACAAGTTGTCAGGCTCTGTAAGCGAAGGCGCTCACTGCCAACGCTGCATTTGATACTGTGAACATGTCACGATGCTGAGAGATCCTGATGTGGAGTCATTCCCATGAATAGCGTGATCTTGATGGCATATTTATGGCCACATTTCCATGTGGATAAGGAGTGTTACTGCACGACAAACGCGATCAGTAAACTAGGTCTCTTTCCATGGTCTCCGTCCGTGCCTTCCCAGGACGTGGCGCTAACTCGCACACGAGGCAAACAAACCCTCCGGGCGGAATGGTGCATGTGGAGGCTAGTCAATAGTCAATGATCGATCACAAAAGGACAGAGGCTGAAACAATGCACGCCGCCAGGCCGTAGGTTAACGCCTGCTGTAGTTGGTTTCTCCTGCGTAGTATTTAGATAACGCGAGGTTGTTCCCTTGTGGATGAAGTGGCGGTACTGGAGTCGTCGCCGTGAATAGCAACGGGTAGCTCTGTGTGGATCGCTGATCGTGGGGCGTATTTTTATTAATAGTACCGGTAGGGTACGTTCTTGGGATTCACTCTGCGGCGTCATCGCGGTCAGGATCATGTGCTGAAGCTGCGAACAGCACCAGCACCTGATCGACTCCTGGTGGCTGTGGTAGCTCAGTCTCCACTCATTGTAGTACTTGGGAGAGTGTTGGATGCCGACGCTACTGCCGACGCTAACGAGGCGTACGTCTCGCCCGTTGGGGGAGACCGTCGCTGGCTCGCATGCGAAGGCCGATGCTACGAGCCAAGCGAGCCCGACTGCGACGACGCCGTCCACCCCGACGACGACGAAGCCCTTCCGTGCCCTCTCGCGACTAGGTGCTGCTATCTTTCAACGCAAGCCCAGCACCACTGATATAGAGAGTAAGCAGGGAGCTCCTCGCCAGCGTAACTCTGCGACTGGGAGTATGCCGCCACGAGGTGCCATGCTTCGTCGAGGGTCGACGGACGGTGACGTGCTGTCCACCAGTCTGCCATCGGGTGATTTGAAGCAGTTGGTATCTCAAAATCGATCTGCTCGACAACTCATGCACCCGACAGGGATAGCAACAATAACTCCACCGCAATTGGCCACAACTCTTCCAACGAAAGCTCTCGATGCTGCAGCTACTGATCCCGAGGGCCAGCAGATCGATCAGCTCTCGCCGCTCAAGCCGCATCGTCCCCGAGGCGACAATGGTGGCTGGCGGCCCGTGCTGAGCAAGAAGAAGTCCGCATCTGATGTAGTCACCACCTCGAGAGACATGCTGCCACAGCGAAGTGGCTCGTTCCGAAATCTGAAGCATTTTGACCGCGCCAAAGCGACCGCTAGTCACCCACCCGTCATGTCACAAGGCTCAAGCCACTCCTCCCGAGACAGTGGAGGCCGTGCGGCAGCGAGCGAGCCAAAGACATCGGACGAAGATGGAGCGCCGTACTCACCACAGGAGGTACTCGACAGGTACAGTGCCGACCTTACTCTGTATGAGAAGACCGAGGTCACCAAGTTCAGCAAGGTGTACTACTATTCGACGGTCGCGATCAAGTCCCAGCGGGGCGCGTCGAACGACCTAGACCAGAATGCAGCGTCCACGGACTCTGGGACCACCAAGAACGAAAGTGTCACGACGAAGCCAGTGCTTTCGAAACCAGTCATTCTCTTCAACGATGGATACGACGACGAGCGAGGAGACTACGTGATGGTGATCCAGGACCACCTCGCGTACCGATACGAAGTGCTCCACGCTCTGGGCAGTGGGTCATTCGGCCAGGTCGTATGCTGCTTGGACCACGTGACAAAGAACAAGGTCGCGGTCAAAGTGATCCGAAATCGACACAAGTACACCGAGCAGGCGATGGTCGAGATCCGCATACTCACGCAGTTGCAGGTGCCCGTGAAGCGGCGGCAGTCGATCACCGCAGACCCTCTCACAACGCCCACTGGTGATGGTGTGGACACCCACCATACCGTGCAGATGATTGAGCATTTTTACTTCCGCAACCACCTCTGCATCACGTTTGAGTTGCTCGGAATGAACCTGTACGACTACCTCAAGCTGCGGTTCTTCCAGGGCATGCCCATGACCAACCTGCGCACTATCACGCTGCAGATGCTGGACGCTTTCGCCCACTTGAAGAGGCAGCACATCATCCACTGCGACCTCAAGCCGGAAAACATCTTGATCAAGAACCCACTGGTTTGCTTTGGCGCTGGCCCGGGCAAGTCCAGCGTCGCGTACGCGAACGTACCAGTGGAAACCGTCTGCGTCATCGACTTTGGCAGTAGCTGCCTCGACTCGGCACCGATCTACTCGTACATCCAGAGTCGATTCTACCGCAGCCCAGAGGTGATCCTGGGCCACCCATACGACACCGCCATCGATATGTGGAGCGTCGGCTGTGTGGTTGCGGAGCTGTTCACTGGCCACCCGATGTTTGCCGGGGAGAACGAGACGGAACAGCTCATGTGCATGATGGAGATCCTCGGAGTACCGCAGCCAGAGTACCTGGCCAGGTGTAAGCGCCGTAAATACTTTTTCCAGGATGTCCACGAGCCGGCGAGTGTCGAGGGCAATGGCAAGAGCGATACTGTTGTCTACAAGCCCATCTCCTTCACCAACTCGCGTGGCCGCAAGAGAGTGCCAGGTACTCGCGACTTGGTGACCATTCTTCGCGCTGACGATGCGGATTTTATTGCGTTCGTACGCAAATGCTTTGCATGGGACCCCAAGGATCGACTCACACCAGAGAAGGCGATGGTGGAGCCCTGGCTGCTCAAGAACGAGACGCAAGCAGTCGAGCAAGGGTGAAGATACTGGTTCTATCTATTCCGTATCGACGTCGTCAAGGGTGAGCGAGGGTCCACGATCGCACCTTGTGGTCCCACGAGCCAGTCAACAGCTGAGTGCGTGGGCCGTGGGAGGAAGACGGCACCGAGTACCAGTCCAACGCTCGCACATAGTCTCCGTGGGCGATGCCACGCTTGGAGATCAGCTTCTGGACGACTGGCGCTGGTGACGCACTTGCAGTGATAATAGAGGCATGCGTATCGTCGCTACCAACAGCCAACACGTGTGCCTGGAAGGGAGAGTACTTGACGCAGTGCACGCCACCTTCGTGGAGGACCTGAAACACGATGAAACAACGTTAAAAAGCGACTCCGAATCAATGATTCCAAGGTACGACCTACCATGCGCTTGAGTGGCGACTGTGGGGTGCGAATGTCAAACACCATCACACTGCCGTCCTCAAGGCCAGCGGCGAGTGTGTGGCCCTCGGTCTTCTCCCAGTCCACAGAGAGAGCACTGAATCCAGCCGTGGACAGCGTCGAAGATGGTGACTGCGTGAGCAATCGGTCGTCCCATACTTGCACCGTGGCGTCCTGTGAGGCCGTCGCCCAGAAATGCGGCGTCGTCGCACTCGCAGCGATGTCCCAGATGAGATTTGTATGACCTGCACCAATGATACACAGAGTATGCGTGTCACTCGTTGCTACCCCGTCTACTGTAGAGTCATCGTGCGTCCACTATACCGTCGAGTGTGCTCAGCGTCTTGGTCGGATCCGTGACGTCCCACAACTTGACCCTGACACCATGTACCATCAATTCGTTTGCATAGGAACTGCACTCTATCAACCAGCATGACGCACGTGAGGTCCCAGCTTGCCGACGCTAGTATATTCGGCTGTGAGACGGAAGCCGCGAGTCCAGCGACGATGTCATCGTGGCCGGAGGGCGTCGCTGCATTTAGTGGGCGGTGCGACACCATGGTGACGCCGTCCTCTTCTTGTTGTACGACAAAGAGCTGGACATCTCCATTATCACAGCCCACTGCCAGCAGTGGGAGATCATCCGCGTTGACCCAGGCCAGTGCGCTCACGCCGGTCGGAAGCCGCACGATGGAGAGCTCTTCGCCAGTGATGCCGTTGAGAATCGAGACGCCGCCGCCCCAGAGGTTGCTCTCTAGCACCGAGAATGCGACCGCGACCAGTGGAGGATGCGTGCTGTTGCTGTCCTTGCGCTGCGGCTGCACCGCGATCGCGTCCACGAACTGGTCGCGCTCGTACACGTGCGTGAAGAGCTTCGCATGTACCATCGTTGTGTTGCTTTGGAGATTGACTGCCCAACAGATCGAATCGTCCTGGATTGGTGTGTACCACATGAACAAAACAGGTAATGTATGTGGTCCACATAAGATAGGCGCATGTTGAAGTAAATGTGGGAAGCGGAGGTGACATGATGCAGACGTCGGGTCGACATGCAGCAGTTGGAAGAACACGCCCTTGTCGATGAGTTCATGACAGTTGAGCAGCATGGTTCGTGTCCCATATCCACCGCATAGCATTTACGCTCCCACTTTGCATTCTGCAGCTCCATACCGAACGCAACCAGCACGAGCATGGCGGAACGCACCTTTGAATACCGCGAGCGCATCCCAGAAGATCTCGTCGAGCGCCGTCCGCGCGGGTTTGTCGAAGACCCCTACGAGCGCGCGCGTGGCCAAGTGGAAGACCCGTACGATACTGTGCGTCGACACGCGAGAGAGATGAACGACGAAGGTCATCGCAAGATGGAGGAACTAGACAAGTACGCGCGCGACACGGTGACGCACGCACGCGGCCGCGTGGCCGGGGTGGGCGAGCGCGTGCGGGATACGGTGGGTTACGCCCGTGACCGCGCGGGCGACGTCGGTGACCGCATTCGCGAGATGCCCGAGGTGATCTCGGAGCGTGCGCGTGATGCAGCGGGTTACGTTCATGAGAAGGCGAGTGATATGGCAGGTTACGCTCGTGACAAGGGCGGCGACGCCGCTGGTTACGCGCATGGTCGAGCGGATGAGGCGCCTGCGTACGCGCGAGAGAAGACGGGCGACATCTCGGAGCGTGCACGCGCTGCCACTGGCCACGCTCGCCACCGCGCGGAAGAGATTGGTATCCATGCTCGTGAACGCCTCGGTGAGCTCGGTGAGCACACTCGCGAGCGACTCGAAGAGCTGACGGAGGCTGCCCGCACCCGTATGGAAGACGTTAAGGAGCGTGTGAAGGAGAGTGTTGGTGTGGGTGCCGGCCAAGACCACTGGCACCGCAACACGGAGGCAGCCAAAACGATGGCGGACAAGGAGTACTGCCTCGCGATGCCGATGGACCGTATCTGTCCACGCCACGTGCTGTGGGCGCTGCCGCTCATCTTGGTGTTCGCGGCGTGGATGTTTCGTCGTCGCAATCCGGATAAGTGGCGCCAGGGCATTGAGAAGATCTCGGCCACGAAGGAGCAGCTCGGCACCAAGATGATGCACGCCAAGGACCAAGCTGTCGAGACGTTGCGCCACGAGCGTGACGCGGTCGCAGCGCGTACCCATGGCACCCGCATCCACGAGCGTGCGGAACACCCCGCTGAGAAGCTCGGTGATCGTGTAGGCCACATGGAAGAGCGTGCGCGGGAGCGTCTCGGTGAGCACACGGACCGAGCGCGTGACCGTCTGGGCGAGCACATGGAGAACTTGGGCCGCACGATGGAGCGTGTGGGTGCCGACACGAAGAAGACCAAATGACTCGCGACGTCGACGAGCTCGACCACCCACTTGCGTGTGGTCAAGGTGAAGCAGGAGCCTCTCTAAGTCGAGCTGGACCTGAGCCGTAGGTTGATTCTTTACAAATACATTGGCTGGTGCTTTTCATGTTGTTTACGGACGCTACGCGAACTAGGCCACCTTCTGTCGCTTGGCTGCGTCTGGGGCAGTATCAGCCTCGCGTTTGGCCCCGGTCGTCGCTTGCTGTGCTGCTGCCGCCGTAGCAGCGACAGTGGTGCCTGCCGCTGAGCCGTCGTCTCGCGACTCGAGCTTCTCCACGATCTCGGGCGCGTGTTTCTTCATCAGTTGGATCAAGATCGAGTCGACACGCGCCGAGTTCTCGCGCTGCTTCTCCATCTTCTCGTATTTTTGCTTGAGCTTGAGCTGCAGTTCTGTTCAGCATACACCACACACCATATACGATCAGTATCAATACAATGTAGTACCCAGCTTGCCTCATGCATAGTCCCTAGAAAACAACGTACGCTCGGATGGGATCACTGGTTCCTTCTTGTCGGCAGAGCTAAAGTCCCACGCATAGCCCTCGGTCGGGCTGAACCGCACGCCTGCTGCGAGCCCGTGGAATGCCTTGTTGACGCGGTAGCTGCATTTTTTCTAAATGGACCACGCAATTCGCTCGCTTTTACCAGTAAAACCGAGCTGAATACTGGGTAAAACGTACCAGCCTGGAGGCAAGCATGGAGTGGATGTTGGGCGCTTGGTACACGGTGCCATCCAGCACATAGTACAGCGCGAGCGCCTTGACTTGCGTCTGGCCCATGCGCCGCTGCTTCTGGATCAAGAAGAGCTGCTGCGGGAGCTGCTTGGCGGTGTTGGGCAGCAATTCGTACTCGATGCCGCGCATATTCTTGAGCTGGTCGAGGCCGAGGCGCTGCATCTTCAAGCGCTCATTGTTACAGGAACGATCGTAGAAAGGGGAGAGCGCAAAGTAGTGGAGCACGGTCTGCGCGTTGAGCGGGAAGGACTGCAGCCACACGGTGTCCCTAAACGACGCGTTGTAGTCGTCCACATGGGCGACCGCTTCCATGATGTTGTGTGTGCTTTGTGACCTGTGTGAGGAAAATTTTCACTCTAGGTTCGCATGCGAACTTAGCAGTAGTTAACTTATTTGATTCCCAAAATTTAGGTTGGCTTGACAAGTTGCTGTTGCCACCACAAAAAGATGGCAGATGCAAATGACGGTGAAAAGCACCACACGTCGGCGGATCTCGTGGTCTCATTCAAAGTTGAACTGGATGGAGAGTTACTCGCGACCATGACACAGGCTCTCGTGCGGTACTTGATGTATTTGCGCGGCCAGATCCCGTGGTGCGGCAGTGAATGAACCATTGATCACAAGTATATCAAATGACTCACACAGAATCGAAATGCAGCGTGTATGAAGAGTTCATCGCCCGTGTGGACAGCCAACGGGTACAGGAGCAAGAGGAACTCAAAACCACTGGATCACGCAAGAGGAAACTCGTGTCTGGTGCCTTGAAGAAGGCGCGCGCGCTCGGTGACAGCGCCGAGCAGCTCATCGACCAGTGTTTGCCCCAGCTCTTCCACCGACGCGTTCGCACCGGTGAGATCAGCAGCACACACATACTACAGAGCCTTGACTGTCAATGACACCATGAATACTCACGTGCTGCAGTCGCTGTCGTGTTCGGTGCGACCGTCGCCAGCCCTCGAGAAGTGTGGGTACTCAACTTCTTGGACGCGAATGCGTCGCCAGTCGGTGAACAACACCACATCAAGGACGACCCGCCACTCGCGCGTGACCGCATCCTCAAGTTGTGTGTGCAAAAGCTCATTCGAATGCTTCTCACCTACGCGACGCAGCACTTCTCCAGGTATAGTATACTTATTCTGTGTATACTAAATTTATAGTAGTACCTGTCAAGTGGGGCCAGGCAGGTTGATACAAACTTGACGATTCTCGATGTGTGTTGCCAGCCCACTCGCGGTGACATCGACGCATCTGCTCGTGTTGGCAGACAAGGAAGGACCGCCCGTGGAAGGCTTCACACCGAAACAGAACTTGAAATTAAAGCATCCAAAGACCAAGAAGGCGAAGCGCTCGCACGAGATTCAGGTTCTGCGCGAGCAATGGAAGGCTGCCACAACAAGTGGACACAGCACGCAGTCATCCGACGTTGAAGACGGCTTCATTTGGTACCAGAGCACGCGACCTCTTCATGGTATTGCGAAAATACCATGACGTGCGATGCCCTGTCACCCACCAGTAGTACTTTCGTATTTGCGTCGAGGAGCAAGAGGACACGCCATGTGAACAGCATCAATGTCAGGAAGGGAGGACAGGGGCTGCAACAGGGGCTGCAACAGGCAAGTAGAACTTCTATTCCACTTGTAGCACATTCCCATTCCAGCACAGAGCAAAGTATCCTAGCGACGGCAATAGCGCGTAACTTCCACACAGGAGAATGGTTACTCGTCTACGCAGACCGATACCAATCACGGTCGGAAGATCGGCACGTTGGCCACTGCACGAGTCTGGACCAGCTCGAAATGGTCACGATGTCCGTACGTGAGAGTGTCGTGGGCTCGGACGGTGAGTGCTCGAACCACCAGTTCGTTCACCAGGTTTATGGCTTTGATGATCGCTGGGTCAGTCCACGCTGGAGAGCCAGCAAACCGTCGTCTTGTGGGTGAAGTTCCAATGCAGCGGCACACGCTGAGCGTGCCTTCTCCATGTGACCACGCGCTCGGAGCGACAGGATCATAGACCGGTGGCTCGACGCGTTCGACGGGTCCAACTCGATCGCCTTCTGTGCGTCCAACGCCACGTGCTCGTACTGCTTGAGCTCGTAGCGACACCGAGCTCGCAGCATGAGGATGTCAGCCAAGCGGCACTCGCTGCCCGCAGCCTCGTAGCTTTCCCCCTTATTGAGCCAATACACTGCGTTGCCAAAGTCGCGATCGTCGGCGAGCTCGACAGCCTTCTCGTAGCACTTGATCCGCAGCGCCTGGGCTTCATCCACGGCTCGCTGGGCCTTCTGCTGACGACGCGCAGCGACCGCCTTTGGTACACGCGATGGCTTGGATGGACTGAGTTGAACTGGTGCTTCAGGCGGTGGATTGATCAGTGCATCCTGGATCTTCTTCTCCCATTCCACGAGTGGCGCTGTGTCCGAGGGAGGGATGCAACGTAGACCCTGTTCACAGACTCGAAGCGCCTTGGCATACCGTCGCATCGCGTACAGTGCCTCACACGATAGAGTGTACCCATCGATTGATTGGCTGTCGAGTTTGATTGCTTCCGATGCATCGCTCTGCGCTCGCTCTGGTTGTTTCAGCTCCAAGCGAATGGCAGCTCGTTGGCAGTAGACGACGGCATTCGACGAGTCTGCCTTGATCTGTTTCTTGAGCTCGCGAAGCTGCTGAAATGCAGGGTTCTCTGGCTTTTGCTCTTCTTCGTCTTCTGCGTAGAGAAGGTCGACACTATCAGCTTCATCGGTGGGTGGTGGGTGGGCTGTCGTCGTCTTCTTCTTCTTCTTCTTCTTGGCGTGCTGTACCTGTAACCTCTCGTTGATCGACAGTAGCGACACGTCGCTTGGTGACACCGACAGACCTACCTTGCATACTTTACTGGCCTGTTTGAAATCCTTCAAGGCGATCAGCGCTTCGCTCAGCCAGCGGTATGCCTCAGTTGCTGTCGGTAGCAAGGACACCACGCGTTCCGCGTCGGCAACTGCCTCTTCCAACTCACCAAGCTTCATGCGACACAGACACCGCAGTAGATACAGCACAGGGTCCTTGTTCTTGCTCTTGCCCGTCTTCTGCGGGTTCAGCGTCCTGGTCAAATTACGAATCGCATTGCCCCAGTCGCGACGGTAGACAAACTGCAACGCCTCGTCGTATCGCCCATTACCATCGTCACCTTCACGCGGAGGCAGATGGAACTCCCGACGGAAAGCCAATGCATCCAGCACAGGCGACTGCAGGTTGAAGTGGGTCTTCCATAGAAGCCACGCGTCGTCTTCGCGCCCGAGCTTGAGGAGGGCACTGCAGAGCAAGCGCACGGCCTTGGCCAGCTTGCGCTGCTCACCAGCAGCAGAGAAACCACGAATCGCCTCATGTAGATCCTCCAATGCATTGTCGTATTCTACATTCTTGATCGCGTATTCGGCGCACTTTTGGTGGAGCACTGCGGTGGCTGCATCGGAAGTGGATTGATCCACGGTAATCAAAGCGAGCGCACGCGAACACCAATCCTTCGCTGCGACGAAATCCTGTGCGGCGGCGCTCTGCGTGGCATTGGCACTGCACTGCTGGCGCGTTAGCGGTGCGGATCTCGTGTCCGCGGCACCAACACTGTTGGCGTCTTGATGCAAGTCGCTCGCCATTTTCGTTTTCTCCGGTTTTGCGTTAAATCGAATCGTAAACACGATAAAAGAATACGGTAATTTGTCCACATGACACACACTCTGGAATCCATTCGACGAATGAGAAGATCACCAAAGTAGTCGGAGGCGCCGCGTTCGCGCGGTCGGATTGCTCGACGCGCTGCTCAGTGCTCGGCCTCAGTATACGCGTCCCTCACATTGCGCATTTCGCGACGTGGCGGCGTGCAGCGAATCCTCGCCTGCCGAGAGAGACATCGACTTCCAGGGACGAGTTCGAACAAGTGAAGCACCAGATCAAGCACGATTCGACCTCATCAGATGGGCAGCATCCGGAGGTTGCATGAGCAACCGCCAGTGAAATCACTACGGCCACATGCGAATCCATGGCTGTCAGGATCTCCATCAATGAAGGTCGGACCAGGAAAGCTACCTCAGTTAGCCGCCCCCACAACACCACAACACTGCAAGTGCGAGATACGCTGCCGAGGCTCAAGAGAAAGTGATCGGCATCTCGTGCACACAAGCAACTTATGTGAGGATGCATTGCCGCAGGTGGAGAAGGGCCCCCGCGGTGATTTAGAATGAGTCTAAGGACATCATTGACGCTCGCTCGGCTCCAGCGGTGGGAGCAAGCGTTTCACAAGCGAGATACAGTTTTGCGTCTTGCTCCCAAGGATACTTCCGTCAGAGACACGTGCAAGCACCTCAAGTCGGACATGCAACGATCATAGCCGATAACACGTCCTCCATTCTCCTCCCGCCAGTATTCAGCCCCCGCAGCCAGTCAACGCCGCAGCACAGCACCCAATTGACCCATCAGGATCTGATAATTGGTGTGGACCACACAAAACGTATCGTAGAAGAGTGATGGTCAACGGAGTTTCCCTTGCCAAGAAAGCCGAGTGCGATGGAGGAAACGAGTCCAACGAATGCTCCCGCCGGCGCGATTCACCGCGCCGCTGGATGCTACCACGCGCTATTGAGCATCTTATTGCCACCGCTGAAAGTTTTCGTCGATAGGTGCCGCGTTTCCGGCCCCCGCACTCCTACGGAGTCCGAAGAACGATTCGTCAAGTTGCCGCAGGCCGGGCTGCACCTCCACCTTTGCTTCATTCGCGACACCTGGGAGTCCCATTTCTGCCGTTCAGCGCCGCCTCCCATGCTTGGTGACGTGCGCTTGCTGTTCTACATCCAGAATCGGATCTTCCACTCGTCGAAGGTGCCGCTTGCGATGTACAACAGCGGGATCGAGGCCATCGAGCGGATGTTGACCGTCGTCACTACCAACTCCGCGGCGATCCAAGAAGCCATCACGCTGAAGAGACTGTTTCTAGGCGATTCTCATGCAGCTCAAGTACGATGCGAGGCGGTCGGCGTCCAGTGCCAATTAGTCCCTGATCGAGCATCAGATACTCAAGAAAAACTGCGGTTGAGTGACACGGAAATGACGGCATTGATGCGGCGAGTGAAGGCCCTCGAGAGCTTGGTGACAAAGAAGGAAGACAACGGCCCGTGTGAAGCCATCCAGCTGCTGACGGATGCGATGAGCACGACCTTGAGCCCAAGACAACGCGTCAAGACACTCATTTCACGCAGCGAGTGGTACTTGCGCCAGGACCAGCACGATCTTGCAAGACAGGATGCAGACTCGGCTATGAGGTTGGGAGTGATGAGCAAGCGCGCATTCGTTCGATTGGCGAGCATATTCGTCGTCCTCGGTGCGACTGAAGATGCGATGAAGGTCTACAGCATCGGTTTGGAGGCATTTCCGACGAGCCAGACACTGCAAGCAGGGAAGGATTTGATCTCTGAGATGCTGAAGGTCCAAGATGGCACATTCAAGAAAGATATCAGTAGCTGCCTCGATGGCGCATTGTTGGACGATGGCCGCAGCGTACTGGAGGAGAAGGTGTTGCGAGTGGAGCACGTGTGCCATTGCGAGGAGGATATCCACAACATCCAGCTGCCATTAGGTTGGCTGCGAGCTTTGGAACGGGATATCCTGCAAGATAGCTTCCCCGGCGTGACCCAACAAGAGCCAACTCCGTGCCTACGGTGTCCAAGAGGAAACTCACAGCATCCAGACAACGGTCATGTGGTGTGTGATGTTTCAACGACCTCAAAATCTGCACACGAGCGGGTTCATGAAGGCATCAAGAAAGTAATGGGGATCCTGGATGACCAAGATGGTGACGATGAAGCTTTTGTCCGCGCAATCGGACTGATGAACACAGCCATGTTGAGCGCTCAACATGAAGACAAACAGTTAATGATCGCGTTGAGATCTGAATGCTACATGAGGCTCTCGGAACACGAGCGTGCATTACAAGATGCACAGACCGTGATGCGCGGCGGCAATCTCACCAAGGAGCTGGCGCTACGAGTTGGCCGCGTACTGATCTGGCTGCAACGATGGAACGAAGCTCTCGAAGTCTACAACTCCGTCTCCAATACTGCAAAGCAAGGCAACAAGGAGTTCAAGATCGAAGGCGTTATTGAGCGTAGTGATCCGAATGGGCACACTGATGCTGCTACTCACCGAGGCTTCTCCCACATCAACGCTCAAGCATCCCCGATGCCAAGATGTGTCAGTATCCAAGAGGAAGCTTCTTCACAGCAGCAAATCCGAAGACCGCTACTCTATGCTGCAACGCCGCAGGAACAGAGCGAGACGACCGAGTCCCATCGTGACGGTGGAGACGAACAAGTCAGGGATCGGGTACATTCAAGTATTGGTCTACAAGTCGCGAGCAAGAGTATGACGTCTGGTGACTTCGAATGCGCTATACGTTGGATCAATCGACACATCGCATTCCCAGAAGTACTCGCGTCTCCAACCACTCGAGCCCAGGTCCTGTTGATGCGAGCCCAGTGCAACCTCCAACGACACGAGTTCAAGGCGGTCATCCAAGATACGATCGCGGTACTGGGCATTGACATGAAGTGCATCGAAGCATACCGTTTGATGACGTCTGCGCTGCACCAACTGAATCGCCACGATGAGGCTGTCCAAGCGTGCGTGTTCGGCCTCAACCTGCAGCCCGATGATTTAGTATTGCTTCGTCTGGAGAGCTCCCTAATGGCAACTCACGCTGACTGAACTGGGCTACCATCTCCACGAGCTCAAGAAGAATCTCTCCACGTCGTGCGTGTTGCAACGCAAATCAGGTCGACCCTACATGAGCGTCCGTTCGTCACCGTCCATTCAATCGGGTCTGATAATCCATGTGGACCACAAAGCTTTTTCGAAGAACATCATAGTAGTGAGGTGACCAGCCCACGCCACGCGATTGAAGTGCCTCGAGTCTGCGCAATCGAGAGCGGCTCGTCTTCCACCTGGCCCATCTTCCTGGCTGGTGATGGCCCCAGTATTCGGTGGAAGCCTGGCCACTGGCGTGAGAATGCTCCTCCCACATGGGATGAACGCGATCGGATTCACAAGTGCAGACACCACTTGAGCATTTCCCTCGTCGACACCAAGGCCATTCAGCAGCCCAAGTGCACACACCACTACAGTACAACAGCATGCTGCGTACCGTGTCTTCCGATCAAGGCAGCGAGACCCGTCAGGCCCATGCCGCCACCGATGAAGCAGCAAACATCACAGGAGACGGAGACGCCACCAAGGCTCCAGCTCAAGCGCATGACGCGTCTGCGATGAAGAAGAAGATGAAGAAGGTGGTGCAACAGATCAAGGCGTTGATCAAGGCTGGTGACACGGAGGCAGCTGAAGCGAAAGCGTCGGCAGCGCTGGCGTTGCTTGAGCAGGCGAGGGCGTCGGACAAGTCGATCTTTCCAGGTTACCACAAGATTCTTCTTTTCCAGCGCGGCATGAGTCGGCTCGAACAAGGCAAGTGCGTCGCGGCTGGAGAAAACGGCAACCGATGCGTCGCCGCTGCGCCATCGTGCGGCGATGGATACTTGCTCTTGTGCAAGGTGCTTGTTGCGAGTCCATTCGACACAAGCTGGGGCCGGGAGCGACGCGGAGCAAGCACTGTGGCGCCAGCAGGAATCATCCCAAGATCCGTTGCATGCGCGCACCATGCACACAACTATTGCGCGGGCCAGAGCCATGATCTCCAGGAACACTGGTGGTTTCTTTGCGAATGATGACGCTGTGCGTGAGGTGATCTGGCATTTGACCTCGGCGCTGCCGCTAGCTGGATACCAAGACAAGCAGCTCATGCTCGCGATGCGATGCGAATGCCAGATGCAAGTGAGCGAGCGTGATCACGCGCTGGAGAATGGATACGCAGTCATGCGCAGTGGACAGCTGACCAGGGAATAGCCCTCCGTCTTGCCGGTGTCTTCCTCGCCCTGCGACGCTTCGACGACGGAACGGACGTGTACTACCTCGTCCCCGATGGTGGGAATCAGGAGGATCCGTCGGAAGACTCGTGAACCTCGCCCTTTTCTTCAGAGGTCAGTACAACCCTCGCTCACGGCATTCCACAGTGTATTAATCTTTGATCCCTTTTGATAGACGGATACAAATCATATATTACGAATCTAGCCCAGACTGGTTTTTATCGACATAACCACCCCGCTTCATGTGCCAGTTGGTGTGCCACCAATGCCGTCACGGGAATGTCTTTTGCTCCACAAACTATACACCGCCAGTCGCCCCGAGTCAGCGCCATGAACTGCATCTCAATCGACAGTCCATAAGTAGCATCGAAGAACGACGTCTTCTCAGGACACTCGCTCTCCACGACTGCACCAAACAGTCCAAGCTGCGTGCGGCGGCATTCAATCTCCTGGGCCAGGTAAATCAACTGAGTGGCTCGGATACCGTCCTTCTCTTTCAGCGCCAGCACTCCTAGCGCGTAGCACGCGTGCGGCATCCACTCGTCGTCGACCGACACCGTCTCCACAAACTCCATCAGCGCCTCGCGACGAGTCGGTAGTTCTTCACGTGAGAAGAGACTCGAGATCCACGACGGCTTCTCGATCGGTGCACACATGGCGGTCAAGAAAAGCAACGTGCTCTCGGGCCAACGCGGAATCTCCATTCGGTCCATCGGGCTCCCGCGAACCGGCTTCGACTCGCGGTCCATGATTGTGCGTGTCGCGAGGACATGCTTTCTCAGAGCATTGGAATCGTTCGCTTTCCATAGGGCTCTCGCATACTCCGCCCGCACGGGGATGTCGGCAGGGTACTGCTCCACGCGTTGACGCCAGTAGCTCTTCTCGTTCGCCAGCATCTGCGCCGTGGAGTGCAGTCGGGCGTACACGAGAGGGCCTCCCCATCGGAGAGCGTCGTGACTACCGACGTGGCGGAGCTCGGATGTGATGGCCGCCGGGATTTCCAGGCGATGCCATAAGCGACACGCATCGTTGAGCAGTCTAAACGCTGCTGCTTCGTCGCGATTGATCACGCTCGTGGCAGCTTCGTGAAGTCTCATATGCGCCAGCATGTAACAACGTGCAATGCCAGATCCATCTTGGGCGTAGCGCTCGATCGCTGGTGTGATGTGCGCTACCGGAGAGATGGGGACGCTGCTGTGGTTGTCCTGTGTGAAGGCCTGGGATGCCGCGTCGTGCGCTACCGCGTCTGTCGACGCAGCCACCATACTGATCACGGCATGAACGCTTGGATGGGCGGGGGCTTCTTCTGGTTGCGCTGGTGTCCCCGAGATTCGTTCCACCGCCACACGCCGGTACTCTTGCAGCGTGGTGTCGCCTGGATCGAGGCTCAGCCCCGTGTGGCAGGTGTCAAGCAACTCTGTCCACAGCTCGAGTCGCACAAGGGCTTGGCATTCAATGCGCCGGCCTTCGACTGACGACGCGTCCAAGCGACACACCATCTGAGCGTCCTCCAGCGCGCGTACATGCTTGTCGAGTTGAAGACGGCAGCGTGCTCGATGAGCATAGAGTTTGGCTCGGCTCTTGGATGGCACCACTGCGTCACCGCTCACGCTGAGCTTGTACGCGTCGATAGCACGCGTGAACCACTCGTCGCCAGCCGCATAGTCGCCAGCCTGGTAGCAGCTGATTCCTTCGTGTCTCCAGTGACGACGATTTGCCGTGGCTGTCGAACCGTCCCCACTGACAGAGGATGTTGTTGATGATGCTACCGATGGCGGGGACGGAAGCTTGGCGACGAGTGTTTTGCGATGGGTCTGGAACGCTGTGTCCGTCGGTACGAGCTGAAGCACAGCGTCGCATTCCTTCAATGCCTCTCTCCACTTCTCGAGCCCCATGTACGACAGACAGAGCAAGCGGTTTGCCTCGGCCCAGGCCCCGTTCGCTGCCAGCCCGGCACGGGCGTCTTCCATCGCTAGACGATACTGCTCGCGTTTGAGGCGGCACCGTGCACGGCAAATGTACAGCCCGGCTACCTCTTTCGCACTCAGTCTAGGATCATGGGTCTTGTGGAGGTTGATGGCTTCAGTGAAGAGCTGATCGGCCTTAGAGTACTGCTTCTCCTTCAACAGCTCGATCCCCTGCCTGGAGAGTTTGAGCAGGTCGTCCTTGCGTTCTCCGTCGACTGTTGTGCCTCCCTCTTGGTCGCTGGGTTCAGAAGCGACCGAGCCAGTGGAAGACAGTGTCTTGCTCTGTCCTAGAGACGATGCGGAGAGCGTCGCGGCCTCTGCGCTGCTGGAGTCCACCAGCGACGTGCCGTGACCAGCGAGAGTCGTCTTCAGCTCGGTCCGGATGTGCTGCATTGCTACGTCGTGCGGCATCCCTCGCAACACGACATCACACGCTTCGAGTGCTGATTCCCATTGCTCCAGTCCCGTGAGTGCCTTGCACAGAAGGCGATGAGCCTCCAAGTTCGACGACTGGTACTTGATGGCAGCGACGGCATCGCGTCGCGCACCCTCAAATAGATTCATGTCGATCCGACAGCGAGCCGTGTGGCAGTAGAGGTTCCCCAACTTGGCCACGACTGTAGGGCGATCCACGGCTGGATCCATCGCGTGTAAGTCGACGAGTGCAGCGACGAAGCAATCCAATGCGTATTCCACTTGCTTGTCGACCAGGAACTCGTGAGCCTTCATGATCTTCGTCTTGACCAAAGCAAACACTGTGGCTGGGCATGGCAATGGGTGCTCCTCGTGGATCTCCTGGCACAGCCTCAGTAGCTCCTCGTTCGCTGGGTCAAGCGCCAGACCCGTAGCACACGCCATCACTGCATCACCATATTGCTTCAGCTTCAAGTGCGCGGCGGCAAGCCAGAGGTGGGCCGCGATGCAGTCCTTGTCCACTGCCAGGGCCTCCATCGCATCACGAACAACAAGGAAGAACTGGTGGAGACCAAATCGGCACTGGGCACGGAGAGCGATGATCTCTGCGCGCCGACTTGGCGTATACTGAGGGTCGGTCTGTGAGCGAACGAGCTCTTTCTTGAGCCACAGAATCGCGTTCCCCACATTTCTGGCTGCGATCATTGTCTTCGCTGTACGGAGCTCTTCACTGTCGACATACGAACTTGAAAGACGAGGCTTCGATTCGCACGCGGGAGTAGCAGTACTCGTCGTCGACGCACGAAGCTTTTCCTCTAGCATCTTCTTGTGTGGAAGAAACACCGTGTCTTTTGGCGCACCGGCCACCACGATATCACACTCAGCATTCGCTTCTCTCCAGCGCTTGAGGCCCATCAATGCAAGGCACTTGAGACGATGGCCTTCAAGCCAGCCAGGATCCGCACCGAGTACAGCGTCGGCATCTTCCAGAGCGAGTGTAAAGCGGTTCAATGCGAGTCGACACCGTGCTCGATGGCCGAAGAGCTTGCTCTTCTTCTCGTACGAGTCGTCACGAACTGCCGCTACCAAGGCTTGCGTGAATGTCGCTTCAGCACCAGTGTACTCCTTCGCATTGTACGCGGTCACGCCGGCATGGATCAGCGCCTTGATCTGGTCGTTAACTGCGGTAACAACCTTCTGCACGTCGTCTGCCGCGTCGTCCACAGCATCGGTTTCTGCATCCGGTTCGGTCCATGCATTCGTGCCGTCCTCGTCCGCCTCGCCGTCTCCGATCGATGGGTGCATAACGCCCTCATCAGACGACACAGTGCCATCATCTTGTGTGTCTTCTGCGGGCACTACAGGGTCTTCATTAAACGGCACTGCTGATTGATCACCTTCACGCCTATCGAGGGGATGGCTTGCCTCGTCGTCAGGGCCGATCGACTCGTGCCCTTCCTCATCCTGCGATGAACAGCTGCAATACGGTACATCTACGTGCTCCGACACAGAAGATCGACCTGCAGCATCGTCGTCAGAAACTGGATCGTCTCCATGACTATCGTCGTCCGCGCCTTCGTCACAGCGTTCCATGATGGTGGCTTGATGCTGGCTGAACTCTGTGCTCTCGGGTGACAGCTCCAGCGCCACATCACACGCCTCCATCGCGTCCTGCCACCGCTTCATCTCCATGCACGCCACACACACCAGCCGCCACCCTGTCAACCACCCACTCGCCAGTGAAAGCGCCACACGTGCGTCACTATCGGCGCCTTCCCAGTCTTCACGCACAAAACGACACACCGCTCGACTTGCATACAACGTGACCACATCTTGTCTTGGCCATGGCGTCTCACTCGATGCAAGATCTTCCACCAGCTCGATCGACCGCGTCAGAATATCTTCGTACGCCATGCGATTCGATACGGCATCCACCATAATCGGCAGTAGCTGCTCGTTGACCATCTTCAGCAAGTCCAGCTCCTTCATCGCTCGGTCCACTCGTGTACTCGTAGACTTGCGCAGATCTGGTGGGATGGCCAGCACGAACGCCACGTCCTGGGTCAGCTCTTCACATCGTTCCAGGTGGTCCAGCTTGGACTGGT
Organism: Pythium chondricola; assembly: GCA_023337575.1. NCBI lineage: Eukaryota > Oomycota > Peronosporomycetes > Pythiales > Pythiaceae > Pythium > Pythium chondricola. The sequence continues at coordinate 25,881 of JAADXF010000085.1, forward strand.
ACGCTGCGCCAGAGGGCGATAGTTCCAGTACCTTGTCACATGCGTCGATGGCGTTGTCTCTGTCGCATAGACCGATGTACGCATTACACCGCAGACGGTGGGCATCAACCAGGTCTGGGTCGGTTTGCATCGCTGCATCGGCGTCTTCAAGAACCTGGTGCCACTGGTGAAGGCGAAGTCGACACTGCGCACGCTGGATAAGGCACTTGGCCAGGAGTGGCTGCTGTGCTAGGGCTTCAGTGTTTCCTTGTTCTGCTTGCCTGTCGAGTTGATCGATTGCCATGGTGCAGCACAGTTCGACCCGTCGGTAGTCTCGCCAGAGCAAGAACGTCGATGCAACTTCCAACAGCTCCTCTGGAGCCGCTGGCCCTGACTCAACTCGCCCGTCATCAGTGACCTTGTCGTCGCTCAATGCAAACACCTCGGGGAATCTCGTGTAGGTCTTTAGGACGGTAGCGACTGGTACCGAGACCGTGCATGCACGAAGCTCTGGCTCCAGTTCACTTTCTGTCTCACTCGCTAGAGCGTCGTCATTCACGTCGCGGTCTTCCGTGTCTTGTCCGCTTCCTTCATCACTCTCGCTCTCTACCTGGTCTTCATTGTCGACACACAACATGCGCTTGAGTATGGCGGCGTCCTCGACCACGGTCGCATTGGCGTGTGTGGCGTCCAGCACTCTCGCCGCGGCGTCTATTGCACGCTCAAAGGTCGCCTCGGGTGCATGTCCCGAGTAAAATACTTGGCCTTGCGTTCGTGTGATGAGTTTCAGATCGTTTCGCGTTGCTGGCGCCAACACATCGTCAAAATACGTCTCCCATTCGTCGCAAATGAACGTCACGAGGACGCGAAGTGGGCTCTTCGCGGCCTTCTTGGCGAGCTTCGCGTGCTCGGCGCTGTGTGGCGACGCACTGATGCATCGCGCAACAAAGGAACCCAGTGGGGACTGAAGAGCGCTGAGCAGCGCGTGGAAGCAGCCCGCGAGGCGGTAGCGTCGTGGAGGTTGTTGCCGCGCCATCATTCAAAGTCGAAATGAGCTACTGAGACAAGTGAGCCACGTCCTCGACCTCACATATGTGGACCACACCACGTCAATTGACAATCCTCACATTTGTGACGTGTCATTACTGGGAATTTGAATTCGTAGAAACAGACGGATACAATTTCTTTATTTCAACTTTAGACGAGGCTGCGAGGCTTGTGCTCCAAGAACTGCATCAGCGCGTCAAGCCGTGCAGATTTGATACAAGCATCTGGACCGCGAGATGGTACTCGAGAGGGACTACGACTTGCCACTGGATGCACACATCGCCGTCAAGTACAGGAACGTACTTTCACACCAATTGGTCGTGTCCAGCCCACTGCGCGAGCATCCAAACTGACGCTTGTACTGCATATCTTCATCGTTGGCCGCCGCCCGTACATCAATCAAATGCTGCTTCAATGTCTCGACATCTCTAGCCTTCTACAGTGCCCTCGCATACTCAATGTGAACGGGGACGTCGGTAGGGTACTGCTCCACGCACTAACGCCAGTACTTCTTCTCCGTCTCGGCGAAAGTACAGCTTGTCTTTCGCGACCACGTACCGCAGTGCGACACCGGATCCACTCCGAGCAAACATCTCGACGGCTCCTGTGGCTCGTGCAATGTGGAACATGGTATATCTGGCGTCTTCCTTCGACATTGAGTGAGTGGTTCTGAAAGACACAGGCGACGACATAGCAGGCTGATCTGCCTGGGTTGGTGTGGTCACTTTCGACCCTTGATCCGCTTGACGAGTTGCTGCCTACACTGATTCATGCCTGAATCGTGAGAAACCAAGCGCAGGGCTTGGTCACAGGCAACCAGAGCCTCGTCATTCTGTTGGGTCTCGATCAAAGCCTTGGTCAGCAATCGGTATCCTTCGGCCCATTGAGGACCCGATGCGATGCTGGCTCGCACGTCAGCGATGCAGTCTTCGAGTTGATTCGTCGCGAGTGGAGCACGCGCATGGTAGCCCAGCACACGCGCCATTGTGGATGGCGTGGAATCGTCGACCAGGTCGAGAGCCACTGTGAAGATCGCACTAGCCTGGTCGGGGTCACCTCGTTTCATCGCGCGGTGGCCATCATGGATCAACGCCTTCACATCTTTTCGTGGTGCAGGCACTGCTGCTTCAATCTCTGCCCTTGATGGTGACAATGCAAGTAGAGCTTGAATCCGGCGATGCTGCGTGTTCACCTGTACACAAGTAGGAGCGACTTGCAGTGTCTCCTCGCACACCTCCAGTTCCTCTTCGCATCGTCCAAGTGCCATGAGCGCTTCGATCTTGATCCGGCTGGCTTCAATCTGTATCGGGGTGAGCTAGTGGATGGCATTCGCGTCGGCCAATGCGAGTTCGTACTTGTTCAGTTGCAGACGGCAGCGTGCTCGGTGCGCATAGAGCTTCACGAGCGGCGTTGGCCTGGTTGCTAGGGCACCCTCGCCAGCACTGGTAGTGGATATCCTGATTGCACGCATGAACCAGTGTTCAGCGTTGTCAAAATCACCAGCCTGGTAGCACCGGACACCCTTACGCCTGCACTCATTGGGATCAGACTCCACCAACGATGCATTAGTGCATGAGGGGGACATGCCTGATGGCTCGGCCTCTGGCTAGGACCGTAGGTTGAAGATAATGGTTTGGCGGTGATGCTGGAAGGTTGTGTCTGTCGGCAAGAGTGAGAGCACTGCGTCACACTCAGCCAGCGCTTCGCACCACTGCGCAAGCCCCATGAACGCAAGGCACAGCAAGCGGTTCGCCTCAATCCACTCGCCATTCACGTCCACAGCCACACGCACGTCTTCGATGGCAAGTAGATACTCTCCGAGATGAAGACGACACCTTGTTCGGCACACGTAGAGTACAGCCTGCTCTGGTGCACTGAGCATAGACTGGTCTTGCTGAAGCATGTTGATCGCCTGGGTGAAGTGCTGCTCGGTGTCTGCATGCTGATCTTGGTTGAGCAACACGACACCTTGCTCGTAGATGTAGAGAATCTGTTGCTTGATGTCCTCTCGTGGCTCAGGGTCCACTGAAGATAGATGAGCGCCGGTACCTGGAGGAAGCGCCGAAGCGTTCGTCGTGGAGCTTGCTTGCACTTTGAGAGCGGAATCAATACCCTTCTGCATGCTGAGTAGCTCCGTGTTGTCAGGCTCCGATTGCAGCACATCCTCACAACCAGGCATCGACACCCGAGGCGACGCGCAACGAGCGACGCACCATCAACTGCTAGCACATCTTGTACATCAGCCAGGGCTTCTTCGAACTTGTCAAGGTTGACACGCGCCTCATCGCGGCACAAATACAATGTGAGCTGCTCGTGCTGGGTCAACGGCACTGGCACCGTGGCAAGTAGGCTGATTGCATCGGATAGCACTGCTTCAGCGCTGTCGAATGTCTTCACAGCTAGATAGAGCTGTCCCTCGATACTCCGTCGAGTGATTATTGCATCTTCTGTCGACTCGGTTGATGCCTCTGCCAACTTGATTCTCTGCTCGAGGGCCTTCTGTATGTCCTTGAAGCCAGTGTCGCGCGGCTTAGATTTGAGAAGACGGGTGCATTCCGCGAGCGCGGTAGCCCATCGCTCCAGCCCAATCAATGCCTTGCATCGAATCTTGAGGCCGTCCACCCACCACGCGTAGTCTCGCAATCCGATGGTCGAGTCACGTAGTGCCTGGTCAAACTGCTTCAGCTCCAAGTGATGCCGTGCGCTTTGTGTGTACAGTGTGAACCGCATCGACGCCATCGCCTTGTCATTGTCCGAGGGGTCAACTGCAAACAGCGTGGCCTGTGCAGTGCAGCTCCTCTCGAGAGCCGTGGCCCACTCTTTCGCATCAGCGTATTGGATTGATTCATTCACAATCTCAGTCACCGCAGCGATGGCAGTGGCCGCAGCAGGCAGCGGGTAGACCGTCTACCCGCTGCCTGCTGCCGTCTACCGTAGACGGTGTGGAGCTCATCGCGTAGCTTTAGGAGCTGGTCGTGCCATGACCGCAGCGCCAGACCGTTGCCACAGGCCATCTTCGCCTCTTCGTATCGCTTCAACTCGATCAATGCCGCAACAAGCCACTGGTGGGCCTTCCAGCAGTCTGCGATTTGCGCTAGAGCCTCCTTGGCGTCGGCCTCCGTTTGAGAATACTGCTGCAAGCTGAATCGGCACTGGGCACGTAGAACCATCACACTTGCACAGCGACTACTGCCGCACGCTGGCTCGCTCTTCGATCCCTCCAGCTCCGTATTGATCCAAATGATCGCGGCGTCAACGGCGTTGTTTGCCATGAAGCTCTTCGCCATGCGAACCTCGTCACTGTCTCCTGGTTCTGCTGACGACGTGTCTTGAGACCGGTTGGGCGGAGTACACTTGAGCCCATGGTTTTTTCGTCCGGCGTTCTCCTGTGTCGAAGGAATACTGGGTCGTTGGGAGTGCTGCCTAGCACGATGTCGCATTCCGTCTCTGCATCTGCCCAGCGCCGCAGTCCCACCACAGCACGATACTGTAGACAGTGGCCCTCGAGCCAGCCTGGATCAATTGCAAGCCCTTCTGTTGTGTCTTGCAGTGCCTGTGTGAATCGCTTCAATGTCAACCTTGTACGTGTGCGGTGTGCAACGCGGTGCCGTCGCGGGGGTCGTGACATCCTGCCCAATCGGAATGAGCTTCCTCTCGGTCTGTGATACCTACTGAAATAGTGTAGCCTACGTGAGATCACTGATATACGTTATAAGCATCCAATATCTTTTCATCTATTCTTCTGCTGCATCTGTGAACTCGGTTTCCATGTCTACCTCAGTCTCTCCCATCACACTCCCTTGCGCTTGTTCTGGATATGCTTCTCCTTCACCACCACCACGTGGAGATGGCTCCGCTGTGTACCATCCCGATGCATAGTAAGTGGCCTGTGGGTCGTACTGTTCGACGTCCGCGGCGTACGCGTCACCGTAAGCTTGTGCACTGATCTCTTGCTGGGATTGTTGGACGTCGTTACGCTCGGTCATCTCGTTGCCTTCCTCAATCGTATGCATGGTCGCCTCGGCGACGGCATGGGCAGCAATGTTCAGTGCCTCTCGAAGCGTGTCTGCTTCGTCTTTGTATCCTTGGAGCATGCGCTCGATACCTGCACGAGACTCGTACTCTCGCTTGAGCGACTCTTCTGCGGCTTGCTTCTCAAACTGTAGCTGCAGTGCTCGCTGTCCATAGAGATCAATGGTTAGCTGGCTGAGAACACACACGTCCACGAAGCCCAACCGCACGTACAGTCTTCTCCAGGTCCAGAGCATCAAGCGTGCGCCCGTGTTCTTGTCGCTCGCGATCAAGGAGAGTGCCCACCAGGCGGAATACTCTCCATACCCGCAGGAGGCCTAGCAGCCTTATTGCTACAACCAAGATTACCATGAGACCCGAGATCATGTGAGCGACACCGAGACGATCGATTGTTACCTTTGGATGCAAGCAAGATTTCTCCAAGCGCAGCGCCAACCACCACCGCCAGATCGAGTACGTAGCCGAAATGTGTGAAGAACCGTCGTCGGAATGTAGCCATCAACACAGCGAGTTCCACGATGAAGAGCACGATCGAGAACCCCGCGAGTGTGTCGAGCATACGCTGCGACACAGAGATTGCCAGTGGCGTGGCAACTGCGACTGTTTCTTCAATACTCACACGAGCGATCCCGGTCGATTTCGAATGTGATCCGAGGGCTGCCACCTGCGCTTGGAGCTGACGGAGTTCGACCTGTGACTGGAGATGGAGGCTCGCGATTGCCGATACCACATCGAATACAATCACACACACACCGAGGGCTTGCACCTCGATTGTCTCGATAAATACAGCAACTTTTGCAGCCCATTGGGTCCCGGAATCCTCCGTCGAGTTGGCGGCATCTTCCACAACTTGAACAGGTTTTGCCACATCCACAGACGCTTTCCGGACCGCTGCGCCACGATGACGAATAGCTGATCGATTCGCGTCAATCACAGAGTTTCTAATCACAGCGGCGGAGTGCGTGGGCCGCTGCGCATCGACCGCCATTGTTGAGCTTGTTGTGTTTTGATCCCGATCCGCATTGTGTCCATGAAGAGTCGCACCACCGCTCTTGTACCCAGATCCTCCATCCTCTACAAAAGCAATACAAGTATCAGACCTCAGCTATCGGAGTCTGAGACCCCTCAGACTTCTTTTTTGTGTCATTTTCGATTCGAGAAGGTCACGACGACATCGCGCGTGAAGCACGCGACGAACCACACGCGAGAATGAGCGAGGAGCAGTACCTCAACAACAAGTACAAGAAGTGGGACAACTTCAAGGTAATGCGCAGCTTCCTCTGCCCCTCATCATGCACTTGTAGTGACGCCTGCATCTATATGAAGGATGATTCCGACTCGGAGGGCGACGATGTGCCACGCAAGCCTACACAGTTTGACGTCGAGGGCGAAGGTAACACTACACATCCTATCTATTATAGGAGAAATGCCTAGCGCCTATGCGATCATTCTTCTCACACTCTCTGTATGTATGCGTTTGTATCAGATGATATCGTGGTCAGTACCGAGCAGCTCCTGACCGCGCAGCAGGTCGACAAGTTCAAGCGCCTGGACAAGCCGCACCAGGAGGTCTGGCAGGTGGTCGTGCGCAAGCTGCGTGTGTGGACGGCGTCCAGCGAGGGCGCAGACGATGGCAAGGACGCGATCGCGTGCCGCCCCTACTGTATCCTCGTCAACAACCTGTACCCGATGGGCCAGGTCATCTCGAAAAAGATCTGCGATCCGCCAGAGAAGTACCCGTCGCCGCAGGAGATCCTGGATGTGACGCTGCAGGCGATGTTGGACCCGCCCACGAACACGCCGCAGCACCGCCCGGACAAGATCTGCTTCCCCGACAAGTTTTACGTGGGCAAGCTGCGCAAATCGTACGCCGCGATCGGCATTGAGTGCTCGTATCTCTCCGAATCACAGGGGATTGACGCCTACATCTCGTACGTCTACAGTAGTAAAGCGTACATCTAGTCCAGTCGCGGTTTGTGGGACGGGACTAATCAGAAATGTATGGAACAGCGAACTGTCCAAGCAGCTCGTGCGCAAGGACCTGGCATCGGTGGCCGAAGTGAGCGAGCGGCCAGGCTCGTTGACCGGTGATGGCGTGACGGTCGACGTGCTCAAGGAATTCTACGCCGCGTGTGCCAAGTACGCCGCGTTCGAGCCGTGGAACCGACTGGCCGAGCGCCAGGCGATCCAAATCGATGCGCAGGAAGTGATCCACATTGACAAGCGCCATGAGGTCAGCCGCGGCACGGTGTTTGGCTCGGTTGTAGGCACCCAGACGTCCCAGGGTCAGATCCAAGGCATGGCGCTGTTCTTCACGCGAGCGGATCTCGAGCGCCGTGTGCTCCCCGCTGGCAGCGAGCTCGCGTACATGGAGAACTCGGAGCTGCGTCGCTGTGGATTCTGTGACAAGAAGGCACCAAAAGGTAGCGAGCTCAAGCGCTGCACGCGATGCAAGTGTGTGTTTTACTGTGGCGCCGAATGCCAGCGATCCCACTGGAAAGACCACAAGGTCAACTGCATTCCGCAGAGCGAAGTCGAGGAGAAGCAAAAGGACAAGAAGATCGTGTGGGGCGCCAAGGAGATGTCGATTCTGTATGGTGCCGAGACGTCACTCCCCTTTGACGACCTGGACTTTGTTGAGAAGCACGGCTGTGAGATCGCGTCCGTGCGTGGTGAGAAGTTGTACCCGTCGCCGATGACGTTCAAATTTGGCGAGCCAACGATCCCCACGGTCAGCGATTTGCTGTGGCTCACGCGTGGTCTGCTGGTCCACGTGGAGCTGCTCAGCAAGCACCCACTGTTCATGCAGGTGACCATGTCGTCGCTGCTTGGCCTGGACGATGGAGACGAGAGTGAGGTGCCCAAGATCGAGTTGACGTGCAAGTCGCTCGACTTAGACGATCGACTGGTGATCCGCAACAGTACTGTCCTCACGATGGAGGATGTGACCAAGCTGCGCGAGTACGCGGCTACCAAGAAGGTGGAGGCAGAGCAGGCGGAGGCCAAGGCCCAGGCTACTGCTGAGGGCGCGACCGAGTCCTCGCCACTCGTTGGCGACGAGCAGCAGGCGGCTGGCGGTGGTACTGGTGCTGATGCTGATGGTGACCAGGGCAAGTGCGTGGTCATGTAGCGCGGTGGCGCGTGAGATCCCATGACGCAACAAAGCGTGTTTGCATACCGTACCGTGTGAGGTTAATACATTCTCTCTGATAAATACACAACTACGTTGGTCCTACCTAGACGATCACACGACGCAACACGATGGTGAATACAATCACGCCAAACAGCGCCGAGTCGAGGCGGTCGATGACGCCGTCGCCGATGCTCAAGTATTTACCGGTGGCTGAGACGCGCGCGACTTTCTTGAGGCTGATGAGCCACAACTTGGCGACGTGGGAGCACGTGATCGCGCCGATGGACGTGGCCATGAACACGATGTTATGGACTGGCAGCGTGTCATCGGAGAGCAAAACATCGGTGACTAGGAAGCTCGCGCTGACGCCGAAGATGAGCGCGCCGACGAGCTTCTCCAAGTTTTGGCGAGACGATAACCGCGACGAGAGAGGGTGTGTCCACGGGAACTGAGCCTCTCGTAGTAGCTTCTCCATGAGGTAGCTGCCGAACTCGGCACTCCAGATGACAAAGAAGACGCCAAAGAGAATCGTGTGGCGACGCTCCGTGGCCTCGTCCATCTTGTTGAACTGTGCTGTGAGCGCGGCGAGCTGGCACACGACCGTGGACAGCGCGACGAGGTAGACCAGCGCGGCGACGTCGAGCAGTGCCATGACCACCGTCTCCATCGGGTCCTTGCTGGTGAGGGCTCGCGTGATAAAGATGATGGCGGCGGTGAGTTGTACCAAGTGAAGTGGCTCGAGTGTCACGCTGTTGTTGAGAAGAAGCACGCTGGCTGTGGAGAGCGCAAAGCACGTGTACTGAAAGAGCAGCACCGTGGCATCGCGCAAGTTCGGCGCGAGTGCGGCACACCAGACGGCGAGGAAGCTGGTCACCGTGATGTACGCCACCAGTGTCTTGCTGTCAACGGAGAACCAGGCGATTGGAAATGATACCACGCCAGCAACGAGCGCTGTGACGGCTGCCGCTAGAAGTTTGCGGCCTCGAAATGCACGCTCGGCGATCGGGGTGATCGCGCAAGTCTGCAGATCCACCGTGTAGTTCATGATCTGCTGGTAAATGTCGCGGCACGTTTGCTTTTGGTGGAGCTTGAACGGAAGAAAAAGTCGAAGCCGCAGACGGTAGGAGAGCCATGTCGACTCGTAGATGGCCAGCGCAGCCAGCACGGCGAAGATGAACGGCAGCGCGCGGTGATTGGTGAGATGAGCTGCGTAGTAGAGACCAACGCCGACGCCCGCGAACATGAGCAGCGCGATCGCGAGCCCAGCGCGCTGGACCCAGCTCTTGGACGAGCCCTCGGGTCGCTCCCACCACGACGGGCGCTCACCGCTCTCCATCATGCCGTTGGTTTGGTCGTCAATAGTGCCGTTGTCCCGAAGAACAGCGATAGACGAGCGCCGCTCGATGGCTTCAGCACGATCGAAGGAAGTGATGAGCGTCCTGTGGCCTGTGCTTGACCGCATGCGATCCGAGCCATCGTGGAACATGGCGGATGCCGCGCTCTGCTTGCGCGAGAGCTTGGACTTCATGGAGCTGCCTGGTCAAGAGTAATGGTGTTCTCACACGAGCCCTACAGTGATCGCCAAGCACGACTCGGTCGCATTTTTGAGCAGCTCCTTCCAGGTGGCGGCTTGTTATGCTGAACAGGTGGTATTTTCTACCAATCATCATCATCTAAAATTTGTTTTGATCAATCAACAGCAGATCGTCAGCACCAGCTGGCTGGACTGAATATATACCATAGATTTATGCATGAATTCTGAGATAGTGCAACATTTTTTGGAATAAATACGAAAAAATCGCCTTGACCCCAAAGTCTTTCAACGTTGGTACTCCGGAGTACGAGTCAATGCTGCCCGCCGTCGTGATGCATCGCTGTAGCGGAGTAGTCATCATTGTGTGACCAAATAACGCGTGCGTCGTGTGCCCACAGTAGTCATACAATTGGAGGATGTTTGATAGCTCCTAGGCTGTCGATGAAAGCGACGTACACACTTCGACCTCTGAATACAGTTCACGTTGCGCAACGACGTGACGCTACGATGGTTGACGTAGAGAGAACAGCAACGTGGAAGTGCAGCGTGCACCTGGTCGGTCAACTTGACAATTCCATTGGTAATTCCCGTGTGCATCGCCTTCAACCATCGTACAGAATACGATTCGTAGGGGCTGATGACGAGACAGCTTGAGGCACGTGCCGTGGCGCACGCTTCAGGCGTTTGATGCGAGCCAGTACGCCTCCCGTGGTGAGATGATCGAGGCACTTAAGGCCAAGCTCGAAGCTGCATCGACGCAGTCGGGCGGTGAGGTGATGAAGGTCCTAAACGACGCGGGCGGTTCGTCGTCGCGTCAGTTGTTCTCCAAGGCGGAGCTCTTCTGGATCTCGAACCAGATCATCGTCACGGAGGCGACACATGAGCTATTTAGTTACGCGAGGCGAACGAAATAGCTAGCTAAGAAAGCGAAGTCCTGGATAGGAAGGTGGATTGCCATTGAGCAAAGTCCGTGGAGATGTGCTGGCAGACAGCGGTCCACCCAGGTTCACTGGTGGGGTGCTGGGTGCTCAGCGTGGCGCGGGAGTCCATGGCGAGGTTGGCCGCGGCATCGGCACCTCGGTTACTCGCCCGGTAATGGTGGTGCCACCACTGCACGTCGAGGTGATCGGAGAGACGACGCGCTCGTTCGTACAGCGTGTGTAGCCGTGCGTTGAGCGGGGTCTGTACTCGCTCAGTTGGCGGAGGACGAGCTGGCTGTCACCAACCACCTCCAGCGGTATCCAGCGGTGCGCAGAGGCTGCATCTAGTCCCGCAATCAGGCCCTCGTACTCCGCAGTGTTGTTCGTGGTCGTGGGGTCGCCGTGATGTACCGCCGCGCTCCAGACGAGCTCGTAGGAGAGTGCGTCGGCGCTCACCCGCATGACGACGGCGCCTGAGCCGCCAGGTCCAGGGTTCCTCCTCGAGCCTCCGTCGAAGAAGAGAACGTATCGCTCGGCGGCGCTGGAGTCGTTGGCGAGGGAGGAGCACGCCGTGGATGTCGGTGCTGCTGTCATCGTCAAGAGAAGATCCCGTCGGAGGCGCGTTGATGGTGTCAGCGGGGAGTCGTGGAGATCGTCGGTCAGCGTCTGGACGAATCCCTATGACAGTGATATAATGGCGTCTGGTGGGCCACCAGCATTGCAGTGGCGTGCATTGCACCAGCAGATTTAGGCCGTGTCGTGCGGCTTCAACCAAGGTGGTTGCCTCATTATGACGTCACAGCACGACTCGGTCCTGTACTGAAATGTGACGTAAAGTTAGGTTCAATCGCCTCAGCTCTTACCCACTGGCCCTATCGCGAGGCTTTTCCATTTTGTTGCTCGCGTCGCTGGATCACCCACTCGCCTTGCGTGATGCTCAGTGAGGGCACGAGCGTCTTGTCGTGGATCGTGTCGAGGGAAGCTACCGTACCAGCATGATGCCGGTGGCATCGAGTGCTAGAGCAGTCGTTCCGATCACTTGCCGTAGGTGGTGAAACTGAAGTCGATGGTTCTTCTGCTGATCGAAGATGTCAACAAGGCTGCAGTCGTTGTTGGGGTACAGTACTCGCTTCTGCCATGCCTTTGTGGAATGCGAGCAATGCTGACTCCGCCCGCTTTCAGCAGAGCCTCAGACGCCACCACAGTACACTTCCGTCTAGCATGATTTCGGCAGAGAGCAACGCCATGGATGCTACTCGCTCTGCATGGCCAACGTGCTCCAGTGCATTTTAGGACATGAAGCTCGCTTCGCATAGAACAGCGGCGTGCCGGCCACGCGGGGTACGCTTCGATCGACGACTTGAACTGCTCCTTTCGCATGGATCGATTGGCTTGTAGCATGAGCTGCAAGCAGAGCAGCTGAATGAGATCGATGTATTATGGCATGCATGTCGCTTCAATTAGTGAAACATATACACTGATATACGTTGATACGGAAGTTATTCTGGGTTTCGATGGTGCTCAGACCTGGAGGTTGTCGAGGTGCACCCCACCATGATTATCGTACTGCTAGCGACAGAGCCCGCAGTCGTGATATTTCTATGGCTTCTCACGAGCTCGCTGGCCCGTTCTCGTCGATAGAAGAGCGCATCGCGCACTTGCAGTGGCGAAAGAAGTGCAATGAACGGGAAATCCGAGGCACCCTTCAGCTGACCAAGCAGCTTCAGGAGCGGGACGAATTTCGACGTATCGCCAAGGATAAGAGTGACCGGATTGAGTGGGTGCAGCATGTGATCCGCGATGAACTGCAGAAGCCACTCCCCGTCACCCCGCAGTTCCTGGACCAACTAAAACAGCAGCAAGCCGAGCTCGAACAATCGAGAGATGGCGCAACACAGCGCCACATTACCCAGATCAAGCAGATCCAAAGCAAGCTCGAGGAGAGAGAGGCTCAGCTCTATCGGAAACAGCAGTTTGAGAAGAAGAAGAAAGAGCTGTTTGGTGGTGACTAATAAGTTTCCATGCAGCCAGTTTACTTAACGGAATGTGAGTAGCTCCAAATCGAACACGAGGTTGATGTTGGGTGGGACGAGACCAGGGAAGCCCTTGCGGCCGTACGCCTTGTCGCTGGGGATAAAGATCTTGGCGCGCTCTTTCATACAAAGCCGCTCGACGGCCTCGTCGAGGCCGGGGATCACTTGTTCGGCGCCAAGTTTGAACTTGAATGGCTTCTCGCGATCTCGCGACGAGTCAAACTTCTTGCCGTCCTGGAGCTACGTACATGGCTTTCGTGCTTAGTCACTCAAGTTCAAGCGTCAAGCGTGATGATGCCACGTACGTAAGCGATGTAGTGAACGACGACGGTTTGGCCCTTCTTCGGGTAGTTGATTCCGTCGCCTGCAACGAAAACTTCGACTTGGACTTCGCCATGACGCTAGAGCGGGTGAAGGACGGAGTGAATGAACCCCACAGTGATCGACGGCCTCGCTAATGTCTGCCACTCACTACATTGGCGATCACGAAATCCTTGGACTCGAGCATGATGGCGCCGCCACCGGTTCAGTAAGTAGCTTGGAGCCGTGTTTCCCAATGAGATGCGTGATCTATTTCGGTCGCAAAACTCACCAAGGAAGTGGATGAAATGGGTACATATTCCAATTCAACCTGACGATTCCTACACTTTTTCGTGGATGGGTTTCTTCCTCACGGTGCTGCCAGCGCTCGGTAAGGAAATCGTGATGGAGGTTCCGGGCATCACCAGCTTGCTGGAGCTGTACTTGAGGATCAGTGCGACTTGAATCAGCCCCATTGCGAGCGAAAACATGTTGGGGTAGATGATGAGGGGATCTCGCAGCATCATCCCGTACACCATCCAGACTCCACCAGCGACAACGGTCATCACTGACATGCCGAATGGAAGGCACGACGCATCGCGTGCGCGAATGATGGTCTTCACTTGCAACAGTGGTGATGCGGAGGTCATGAGCGACATCACGTTGCCAGGGATGCCAATCAGGAGCTGGGACTCTTCTTGCGTCTTGTTCATCGTGTGCAAGCCGAGCAACGTCACCGCTGTGAGCGAGGACACGAGGTACCGCACGGGCTTGGCTCGATCGGCAGCGTGCTTGCAGTATACGTAGACGTAGTGAAGTCCGAGCACGGCGCTGAGTGCCGCCGAGCCGCCCATGAGCGCGTTCTGCATGGTGTATCCATACAAAGTGTAGATGATCGACTGAATGAAAAAGAAGAAGAACGGCGCGAACGAGAACTGCATCGTCGAGCCTGCGCGCTGGATGGTGCGCACGGTTTGTCTGTTCGTATCAACACAGATGAGAGCGGGGACGTGTCACGATGCAGGTGTGGAGTGACGTACAGCGGCGACATGGCAAAGATGATGGAGGAGCCCACCGCGACCATTGGCACGGCCTTTGCGGCGAGGAAGGTGGACATGTAGAGCCATTTTTCGAGCGACTGCATCGTTGTAAACGATTCGTTGCTATTGTGTACTTGGCTGCAGAACTGACCGGCGCTCGTGGGCCAATGCCAATGTGGGACTGCAATGTAATGTTCGATGAGACACTACGTCACTGATCACAGCAACTGCCACAAGCACAAAGAACAGAGTACATTCAATTTCACCAAATATGGGTTTGTATAGGGTCTTTGTATTATTTAACATGTAAATGACTGTACGCTTTTATCCAAAGTATCGATTATGACAGGTTCAAGTATGTGCGAAACGACTGCACGACAGGGACCACTGCAAAAATTGCGATTAGGCTAATGGCATCCTCCATTCCTGAGGGCAGCAGCACCAAGCATCAGGCGGGTCTCGAGCGAGGAGCCGTTGCTACTGTATTATGGTACGTGTGTACGTCATGATCGGCTCGCAAGTCCTGGTCGAGTCGTTCAAGTCGCAGAGTGACGATCATGAAGCAATCACTAGTGGCGGATGGCTACGAAGACAGCACACGATATTCTGACGACGAGGAGACCACTAAGGCACTCGTGGTCGTGACCTCTGCGCTATCATAGCGATCATGAATGATCTCTGGGTCGTCCTAGAGCAAGCGAGAAGCTCGACTTCTCACCATGACGAGGGATGACTTGGGACCTTGACGAGGTATGACTTGGGTAGACCTCTCGGCCGCTGTCGAGCAACATCCCGCAGGGAGACGAACCACAAGCACTCCACGAACTCGTGGTAAGCGTTCATGTGAGAGCAATGCGGATCCGAGGACAGATTCTTCAGCTTGTGCGTAGATGAACCGACCGGAGGACCCATACTTCCACCGAGGAAGCTGGTGCACGCTTGACACCATCATGATAGAGAGCTTCACCGTGGATCCCTCGTCACGCCAGGTGCACCCAGATCCGCCGCTTCTTGGTCCCACCTGCGAACGACAGCACCGACTCAATCACGTCACTGGGTAGAGCCGAGCTGATCAAGTGAAAGCCCACGTCCTGTATAGCGATGACGAGGCCAATTGCATGCTGGATGTTGCATGGTAGGGTCCAGCTGACAAGCTCATGCTCTTCGAATCCCAACAACTTGATCATTCGGGTCATCCGCCGCGGATCCATGGGCAGCATTGGCTCGCTATCGCTTCGTGTGAGGGTGCGCCTCGTCTTGACAAAGACCACATCTTCAAGCTGAGGGTTCATCTTGAGATGACCACCAAGAGCTTGGCACACTGAGTGGAACACGCCGGCGGCCTTGGTCACGTGGAAGTACAAGGCTCGGACGGCGGGATACCTGGGCTTCGTGATTTGGCTCAGCGATGATACGACAAACGAGGCTTCGATCAACGAGCACGACAGTCGAATAGCCGACACAAAGTGCGATGCCGCTGGCGATTGCGCGGACAAGCCACGATCAGTGAATGTTGATCCATCGTGGTTCAGTGCGATATGCCGCAGGTGAGGGCACACTTCAAGAATCTCGAGTACGTCGCTTGATTCGAGAGATTCGTGTCGAGACAGATCGATTTTCCCAGCGCTCGTACAGCACGCACCAATAAATGCCTTCAACCCGGACACTGAGCCATAGTTCCATCGATCCAGGCGTGCGCCGAAGCCACGAAGTTGAGGCACCGCATAGAGAGTAGCGGCTTTACATCGCGCGACGTCGACTCCGGGGATCCATCCAACACCGACACCTGGGACAACCACGGCAGCCGCAAAGCCGTACTGCGTCATGCCGAGAACAGGGAGCCTTGTCGACGCCAATGGAGTGTCCAAGTCGACAACTATCTCGCTGGACTTGTTATCCTTTGTCGCACCAGTGAACAGTTTCATGCCTTGCCGGAGATCAACACTCACACTCTTGTCGTTATTGTGGTCGTTTTGAGCATCAAGAAGATCTGATAGCTTCAGGTACCTCCGCATGGCAGCAACGCCGGTGCGCTGCATCTCACGCATGATTTCTGCATCCTGGTCGCGAATCCCACACCCGTCGAGAAGCAGCTCACTCCACGAAGCCCCGAGAGTGCTGGCTGTTAGGAGCGCATAGCTCAGCCACACCCAATCGTGATCAGATGCCAGCAAGTTCCAGCTCCAGTCCGGGTCCTTGTAAATCCGCACTGTACCCACTGCCTTTGAGGACGGAAGAAGAGAGCACAGCGCCGCGAAGTCGTCGTCCATTATACTTGATCTGTCCACATGGAGCACCCCAATCTTCGGCGCGTCGACCTGAGGATTCACCAACACGCCACAAAGAAGTCGGTGTCGTAGGCCCGCATCGCCGATACTCTCGTCGATCACCCATTTGGAGAAGCATCGCACCCCGTGAAGCTTGGTGAACCACGCCACCACCGTTTCTGGATTCTCGGGTTTGCGGCGTCGGTGATTGAGAGAGAGCTCTGCAATAGACATGCGCGGCCACGTTTCTTGAGTAAGACACCACGTCAAGTCCTCGATGGAACGCAGTAAGCACGCTGTATCCATGCTGGGGAGATCCACTGCGACTTGAACTGGTGGCGGTCCATGCGACGTGTGGAGAAACTTGTCGAGTTCACCATGAGCTTGACGGAGCCCACTCGACGCGCTTGACAGCAGCGGGGGTTCTTCTTCTGGTGTGCACAGTATCCGGCGCAGTATTCGCGCGACTCTGTCGCTCTCTGCCTGTGCCGTGTCCGAGTAGAAGGGGGCCTGGTCCACACGCAACCGGAAACGAGGAAACCCCTTGTCGAACCCTACGACGTTGTCACAGTCACCAACGCCACACTGCACCAGCAGATCGATCCAGAACTGGGTCTTCAAATGAGGCGAGTAACCTGCGCACTGTGCGAGGAGATACCATGTCTCCACGGCATTGCGAAGTCCGTGGAGGTCGTTGTCGGTCGAATTTGGATGAAGGGAGAGGACGATCCAGAGCTTGTCATCGGCTCCGATCTCGCCGATGAGTGGCCTTCGCGATAGAGTCACTGCTGCACATGCGCGGAGACAGGAGCTGCATGCGATCGCGATGCGCTTGGCGTCGTTTCCCATGAGATGGTGCGGCAGCGGCATCTTTGCTTCTGTGTTTCTGTTGACAGTGAACCCTTTTGAACCATCATTCTGACCCATCCAAAAAAGTGTATTTTTCGTGATTTTCCAAAACAAGGTATGTTGATCTATGCAGAGTGATGGTTGGACGATTGGTGGAAACAGTCGACAACAACGAGAATGAGCCGCGGACGGGGACGAGGACGGGTGCGCTTCGGCGGCAGCCGCGACCCGATGCTCGCGGATATGCTAGATGAGACCCGCGAGGATCTTGGTCTCACGTATGCGCAGATGGAATCGCTCGCGGTGCGTTGTTTAACGTCTCTCTTTGTGCTTTTGAGCACCTTTATCTGACGTCGCGGGTGGCTACATTAGGCTGAAGGTGGCTCCGCGTTGTATCCGCCCATGCAGCTGCCGCAGCCAGAGGCGCTTACGGATCGCGATGCGTACCTGATCCAACGCCAGCGAGTTGTTGCACACAAGCTGGAGAATCTGTATCAGACCTGGGGCCACGACAAGGCGATGACTGACCCGACGGACCCTGCGGCGTTCGTGCATGTTACCATCCCCGAGTTCCAGAAGCCCGGCGAGCTATTCGTACCCGAGGAACTGCGATCGAATACGATCAGTGGTATGCGAGCCAGTGGCGTCTCGAACAGTGCGCAGGTGATGAAGCCACGCGCCTATGAGCAAGTCTTCAAGTCGCTCGAGGCGCAGGAGCAGAACGGCAAGGCGAACGCCATGGTGAATGATGACGATGACACCGAGGAGCAAGACGAAGACCTGGTACGTATGCACTTGGCAGTAGGGAAACAATTGCTCTGTCGCTGATTTTTTTTCGTTTTCTGTCTGCAGGGTGACGACAACAACGACTACACGTTCGACTACTACGACAGCGACGTCGGTAGCGATGACGGCGACGAAGAGGTCTTCTTCTAACCGACGCAGGCTTCTCATGTAAAGAAAACTGAGATACAACCAAATGCAAAGAATATTTAGACGTTATGTAGAACCCCGACCAGCGTGCATCCAACTACCAGCTCTGGATCGTAATGTACAGCGATTGCCACGCTACAGGTTGAGACGAATGCTGTGATTGGTGCGAGGTCACTCGTGGTCACCGAGGCTGGCGCTGAAGGTGCCAACGCGGCCGTCATCGGAGGACGAGGCACCACCCTGTGTTGCCTTCCACTCGGCCAGCTTCTGCACGAGGTACTCTTGCATGCCCGACAGATTAGCTGGAGCGATCGGTGGTGGCTTGACGCGCTGGATGACATCACCAGGACGAGGGCGCGTGCGTGGGCGACCACGAGGTTTGCCCGTGCCCCTTGTCTTCTTCTTCGCACCGGACTTGCCTTGGCTGTTTGCTTGGTCCTCACCTTCATGGACCGAAGCATCGTCTTGCGTGCCGGCACTGGCTTGATCAGCACCAGTGGTCGCGCCGGTGTTAGGAGCAAAGCCAGGAAGGAACGGAAGTGGCATGCCGTACCCCCACAGTGGGAACTGCTTTAATGCCTTCTCACCGTCCAGCTTTGGACGCGTCAATACGTCCTTCTTCGGCGGGCGGCCGCGCTTGCGCTTCGGAGTGTCGTCGTTCCCCATACCATACGCGGCGGCAGCCATCAACGGCATCGCGTTCGCGTCTCCACCTTGTCCGATCATGCCGAGTGAATCGGCAGCACCGACTTCAGAGGACGCACGACCGGGCGACTCTTGACCGGCCTGAGGAGACGCTTGACCTCCGTTCTGGTTCACCATCATCAGTGGCATCATCGCGGGCATCATCACCATACCAAGCGCCATTTGGTGGGCCATCGCAGCCATCGTCGTGAGCTCGCTGGGCGACATTTGCTGGAGCTGTTGTTGCTGCTGTTGCAGAAGCTGCAGTTGCTGTTGAATCGCTTGCTGTTGGTGTGCGTCGGTCTTGTCACCCTCACTGGCCGGCGCAGTCGTGACGCCAGTCGTCGCGGCTGCGAGCGCTGCTGCCGCTCCCGCAGCCATTTGCTGCTGCGCGGAGAGCACCGCGGCGGCGTCTTCCGTCGACTGGTCCGTGTGCTGCTGTACAGTGTTCACCGCCATGTGAGCAGCGCTTGGCAGCATGAAGGGCAGGCCCAACATGCCAGGGTTGGCCGCGGCCTGCGCCGATACAGTCGCGTCGCCCACTGGCTTGGGGGTGGTCACCTTGCCGGCCTCCATTTCGTCGTGGGATCGCTTCTCGCCGGCCATCGTGGCTTCACTGCAACTTGCCTTTACTGTGCTTCAACGCGGGGGAGGCTCCTCGGCTTCTCACTGGTACAAAACCAACAGTGAGCATGGGGTGAAAGGGGGGCTTTTTCTTCCTCTCGTTGCGCGCCATGGGGTCGATTTTCAAACCAATAGTGAAACCGCATAGGATACCTGGGATTAAACCTTGCGACTGGAAAGAAATCAAGGTTTTACGTTTGAATTTGGACGCTATTGATTGGTGGAAAGGTGGGTGAAACACGCTGATTGGAGGCATTTAAAATGTCGTCAGCTGAATGGTTTGGTTTCCACCAATCAACGTGAACATTGTGATTATGTCGCAAACCAGTGGATAGGTTTACGCGCGATGCGTAACCCAACGGCAACTTGAAGATGGCTACAATTGGGGCATACAACCACCAAGACAAAATACATTCGACCCAAGCATGCACCATCATCAAAATGAATTGGTCAATTCAATTTGACAGAAGAAATTCTGCGGTTGACAGACAAAAGCGTTCCTCTCCACAGAAAAAACAAAAACAAAAATATTCTTCACGTTTACTCCCCACAATAAAAAAAGAGAAACCCAATAATGACGCTGTCGAAGCGACAGATCGCCGAGGTGCTGTTCACGCCGACCGAGGATGGCAAGGCGCGGTGCGCGATCTGCGGGCGCTCGTACGCGCCAGGCAACGGCTACACGAACCGTCTGAGCCACGCGCGCACCCACGAAGGCTACGAGGACATTGCCGAGGAGATGTTCATCTCCCAGGAGGCGCACAAAACTGAAGGCGCGGCCAAGGATTCACCCACCTCTAGCGACGCCAAGCAGCCAGTCACTACTACTACTACTACTGCTACTACTACTGCTACTGCTGCTGCTGCGCCTGCGCCACGACCACGCGGACGCCCGCCAGGTTCCAAGAACAAGACCTCCATCAGTGGCGACGCGACGGAGAAGAGCAAGAAACGCAAGCATGAACACGTTGCGACCAACGGTGAGGCGACCCCCGAGGCCAAAACGGCGGGGACCGCGCTGCCAGCGAAGGCGCAAATCGCTGCTTTGCGCAAGGAGCTTCAGTCCTTCCAGGGCGCGATGCTCGTGGCGGTGAGTGCGATCCAGGCCGACGTGCAGGCGCTGCACCAGCGTGTCGAGCGTCTCCAGACCGACGTAAATGAGCTGCGCAACAACGACCGCCGCGCCAAGAACCGCCGTGTCCTGGACACCGCCAAGAATGACAACGTGCCGCTGCGTAAGCTGGTTCGTGTGAACAAGACCCTCGGCGATGGTATCTCGGGCGGGCAGCAGTTCCAGGTCCCGTCGGTCGCGGTGGGTGACGCATTCCCATCACCGCCGTTCCCAGCCACTGTTGGTGATGTCGAAACCATGCAGCGCCAGCGGATCCACGAGCTCGCGGTGCTCATGAACAACGACTTTGGCATCGAGGCCGGCGACAACCTGGCGGCGTGCCGCAACAAGGTGCGGGCAGCACTCGCCGATGGAATCTGAACATTGTAGCCAGGATCACGGAGCGATGGAAATGTATGGAGATATCAATCACAGGCAGGCATACTACTTGTCATGCACCTCTGGTTACTGTTCTGCACAAGTATCTCACTTGTCAACCATTGGCTAAAGGAGTACCAAAGTACGCTTCCCACGCAGCTGTAATCTGCTTCCGCTTCCACTCCAAACACGCGCCAAACACCTTGGGGTGTTGGACGTACACCGTGGTCTGCATCGTCAACGGATCGTCCAACACCGCGGTGCCGTCTTTCATTCGACTCGAGATCAGCTCCGCGTACTCGCCATTCAGTGCGTGGATGAGGAGAGTGACCTGAGACAGCCCAGGAGGTCAATAGATTCACGGCTGCCTTGCGCTCTTCTAATGTAAAGTATACTACTATAGTACCTGGTGTCGGGTGTCTTCGACTGCACGGTCGGACATGAGGTGGCTGCTCTGCGCTTTACCCAGTGTACCGAACACGCGTGGGTTCTTGAGACTCTGGAACTTGAACGCGTCGCTCGTCAGCTCGACGGTCGACGAGGCACTCGTGTAAGTACTCCAGGCCTGCATAGTCTCTGTGTCATCAATCACATAGTGGCGTCTTAATCGCTGGCATGGCTCTCGTGTGACTCGTTGCATACGGATAGAAGTGAACAAGGGCGACAATGGCACGATGCATTCTTCATCGATATCGTTGTTGAAACGGTGAGCAGACTCCTCTGCACCAAGCACAGCATAAGAAAAAGAGTATGTACGGTTCTACCTGACCGGCCAACGCCCGCACCGTACTTGAATAGTAGATGCATGTGCAAAGCGCTGCCCTCCTCGTACCAGAATGCCGAGTCTTGATCACCCACTCGACGTGCTGGATCGTAGTACCCAAGCCGTGCCCCAGCGAGCCGATACATCCGACAGCGGATCCCATGGGGAATAGCGTGTCCATTTTCGATGCATTCAGTGACCAGCCAGAGTGTAGTGGGTGGTCGTGGTGGAGTCCGAGCCACCACCAACACGTTGAGTTGTCCTGACCCAGAGGGGGGAGGCAAGCGGTTCATTTCAAACAACCAATGCTCGATTGTCTTGGTTGGTACACATCTCTGACTGGCTTCCAGTATGGCCATGAAGTCGCCAGGCAGCTTGCCTTCCAGTAGTTGTTCAACAGCGGGATCGTCATCGGTGAGCCACCCGCCATTCTTTGTCGCCAGGAGCAAGTCCAACGAGTAGGCTCTGTTTTTGATCACACCCGGAAGCGCCTTCATGATTGAACCCGCTAATAAAGCGATCGGATCATGCTCCTCAATGTGCACGGCCACAGGTGATGTGGCTTCGCCAATAATACCGCACAACACCAGCATATCAAACACTGTCGACAGTGGTTAGCAACGCGGCAATGAGAATGGGCGGTGGTCTTTGATTGTGATATGGTCTTCCTAAGTCAATCTCGGTCACACTAGTTCGTAGTAGGCGAGCACACAAATAAACTGTCCGGTGATCACACATGAAGCATTCGGTAGAGCACGCCGTTTGAAGCCGACAGCAGTGCAGTTGGCGTGTCAAACTCGGCCACTTTCCCGTCACTGAGCACCAGGATCCGGTCCGACTCGAGCACGGTGGCCAGTCGATGCGCGATCGTCAGCACCGTCGCGTCCACGAACTCGCGCTGGATCATCTCCTGGAGCTGTTTCTCCGTC
>JAADXF010000086.1:0-48316 GCA_023337575.1 Pythium chondricola
GTGCTGGGACACTGTACACGTAGACGAGAGTGACCGCGCGCCATCGGATATCCGACGAGTACATACTCTATTGTCCTCTGTCACGGCCAATCCGCAAGTCTCAGCAAAAACCCAAATTCGCACTCCGATTTGGGTTTTATTCAACGCCGATTTATGGTGATTTGAGCAACAAAGTTCGAGCCAACGCCAATCGGCAGAACAACTGATTTTCACAATAGTTTTAAATTTGTTAATGATAAAAATAATTTATGTAATTTTTAATTATTTGAATATTATGAGTATTATTTAATATCTCAGGATTCGCTGGTGGTGTATGTCACCCGATGTAGAGGGAGATGGTCTGCCCCTCGTATGAATCGGCTAAGTGTGATTGCTTCGATTTTATTCTCTTGATAGAGTGCCTCGAACCGCGGCAATTGGCGCACGAAGTTGCGGAATTGGAGGTAAGGTTTTAAGTGACTGGTGAGATTGAAATTTCGCCCGGATCATCTTTCATCAGTCTCGTGTAGACGACACTCTGAATCGTTCAAGGCTAGATGCGTCGAGACTGCGATGCTTTAAGCCTCTATGAGGCGGGCAACGTGTGTGTGTGTGAGAGAGAGAGAGAGATGCCCCTAACTGTCGCACTAGTGCAGCGTTTGTTGCCTGAACTTGGTGCAGCCACCAAACATGCTCAGCATTGGAAGCAGCCATGCTGCGGCGAGGGCAGATGTGTGTGTGTGCAACGTGGAGAGAAGGTCGTCCCGGCGAGCCGATCGTGTGTTAAGGGTCGTCAGCGTCCCGATCCGCGGCAACAACGTGTGTGCAGGAACGAACACAGTGGCACTGGCTGGTGAACGTGACGAGAGAACGATACGATGCGACCGCGCCGAGGTACCGTTGCATCTTGACTTGGCTTTGAACTATGACGCATAGTCATCTGACACACGGCCTCACGAAGCTTGGGTGCTAGGTTGATAGAGAAGATAACGTTAACGTTACGGCGATATTTCTCTCAGTCCACTGCATGTCTCTGGTGAAAAAAGTAACCCAGGGTACGTAACCTTTTGATGTAGATGTAACCTTTCTTGCAATCCGATTGGTTGAAAAGCGAATACAGCCAAGGGAATTTCCCTCGGATTGCCTCCCCTTCCGCCACTTCAACAAGCGGAGGGAGTAGGAGTTGACAGAGTGTTCAAGATGATGAGGGCGCTGCGCGACTCCGCCAATGGAGGTGAAACGAATTGTGCGTCTGTGTCAGACCTGATGTGGAAAAGTTCGCTGGTGCACTCACGAGCTATTATTTGACGTGAAAGTGACCAATCACGGCACCAGTTTAGCCGCCACTGCCGGTCGCACGTTGACGATGAATGAAAGCGTGATGGTAGCTGAACCCTTCGGCCATGAAAATGGCGCGCTGCTGGAGGCGGCCAAGCGAGATGGGATCATCTCTGGTGAGTGGCCTCAAAATGGGGGCGTTTCTGTTCATAGAGTAGGCTGACGATGTCGTTCATAGAGGAGATTGAGGCGATTGCTGAGCGCGCCGTCACGGACTCGGATTTCCTTCGCCTCTGTGAGCGCGATCGAGAACGGATCTATCGTGAGCACAAGAAGCAGATCGTGCGATCGGTGAGAAGGTGGGAGAAAGAACAGCTTCGTATCAAGACTCAGAATCGAGCTGTCCGATTACTGGAACTAAAGCGCGGAAACAAGCAACGCCTCACCGATTTACACCACGGCAGTCGAGTGAGTGCACGACGTCGGATCCCAGTCGTTGCACGTGGCTCTCATGCAACTGCGTGCTGTTGGCAGGCGTACAACGCGAAATCGATTCGCCAAGCTGCAATGGATGGGGACATTGACCGCCTGACAGAGCTGCTTCACCAGGGGTACGACGCTGACGCCACGAGTGTGAGGACATTTTACAAGCAGAAAGGGATTGATGGCGCTACAAAGTTTTGTCTGACGTGTCGGATCTACGTAGGCTATGGGATTGACACCACTCTTTGCTGCCTGCCAGTCGGGGTGTTTGGAAGCGGTCAAGATGCTGCTTGCCGCGGGTGCGAACGTTAACCATCAACACGTCAAGTCCAAGCGAACCGCACTGATGGAGGTGTGCTCACGAGACGAACCCGCAGTGGTACTGGAAATCCTCCGATATGGTGAGGAAGAGAGAAACTATATACAGGAAGGGATCTGGCATCTGCGACTCACTCTGTGTGCTCGACAGGAGCAATATTGGAGGCGCGAGACGCGAACGGTGAGACTGCATTCGAGTGCGTAGCCAGTTCAACCATCTCAAGATACTTGCAGCAAGCCTCATCGCTTTGGAGCGTTGAGAACGCGTTCGTGTTTCCCAGGTCCTTTCGAGACGCTGCAATCACCTTATTCATTTTCGCAAAGCGGCAGGCTGTCACTGAGAAAGAGTGCCGTGCGTCCGCGAGGCGGGAGCTTGCATTGCTTGTACCAACCATCCACAGGTCGGTAGCAGCGGCAAGAATGCGACTGGAAGAAGCGTATCGAGTCAGCCTGACCCAAGTCACCCTTGTGAAGAAAGTCGAGATGCAAATCGGCGCCGAGGATCGCTTTGCTGCCGAGTGGGACGCGCTCTTTCGGCTTGTGGACGACGCACTCTTGACGAAAGCTGAGGCAGAGAGGGAGAGCACTTTACCGACCGCAGTACTTGTTCGCATTCTCTCATACTGCAGTCGCCACTGGTTCGAACCCAACAGTAGACGATCGCCACCACGCCTTCGACATCCAAGGAAACGTTCTCAGTTTTCTCCACCGCCGGCGATTATCAGCCAACGTCGCGTCTGGCACTCGCCTCTACCATTAGTTGTTCTCCAACAGTGGGGAGACGCCATTGAGGCTCTGCAGGTGTTTGAACTCACGTGGTGCGTCACTCCATTCTGATGCTGACTCGCTGATCCGATGTCTGCAGGTTGCGTGCAATCAACTGCAGAGGATGTCGTCGGTCGAGCGAAGTGACCCTGAGAACGGAGTCACGCGCAGCAAGGACGATGGCAAAACGCTCGCTCGGCTGGATGCGATCGTACTCGAAGCTGTGCATTTGCCGTACCGAGATCCTCGCCGAATGGAACAGGTTCGTTACTTGGTGGGCTTTGGAAGGAAGGAGAATTCGTCCACTGATGCTTGCGAATCACGTAGATGACCCCGTACGTTCGAGTGACGCTCAGGTCAAATACACCAAGTACTCAAGATCCTGTGTCGACTGATGTCTCGATCGGTGATGAGCACCCTCGGTGGGATATGCCATTATCGTTTATGATCGAGTCTATCAACGGCGATGTCGTGTTCCAAGTCGTCGATGCAAAAAACCATGAGCTAGCTGGGGAGGCCTCAGTACCTCTCCGATCGCTGGTCGACCAGAAAGAGCACAGTCGATGGCTCACGCTCCCACCAACACTGAAACAACACCTCGTGGAGCCAAGGGCGAGAGTCCACCCTGCTCAACTGCACGTTTGCCTCCGACTCGTGCACACACAGGTGGGTGTCTCTTCCCCACCTCCACAGTTTGACCTAAGCTGACGCATGTGTTGTACCGTAGTCGATTCTTCTGGCACGCCGAGTCCAGCAGCTCGTTACAGACATGTCAGATTTGGCGAAACTGAAACGTGGTCTTCTTCAACGCGCACTCGATGACGCTGTTCGACGCCTCCAGGCATAGCCTACCGGCCACTGTGAGGGCGACGAGCAGCGTACTTGGCCGCGGCCCACTCTGGCAACTCTGGGAGTTCAACGGCAGCCTCGGGCGCAAACAGTCGGAACAGGTCTTGCACGTACATGTGCTTGATGAGCCCCGGCGGCCGCGCATCGGAGAACGCCTTGAGTGCGTCCTGCACCGTCATGCCGCATCGCTGCACGAGGTACGAGACAACAAGGTATCCGGTTCGATTCAACCCATGCGTGCAGTGGACGGCTACGAGCCCCGTGGCGTCGGACGCCGTGAACGAGTCGACAATGCGGATGAAAGCATCGACATCGGACCGGCGCGGCGGGCTCTTGAAGCCTTCGATCGGCAGCTTCACGTACTGCACGTTAGATCCACGGAACGCGGCGTCGCCATCGTAGTACTTGGTGGTGTTGGTGAGATCGATGAGGAGCCGCACGTCGTAGCCGTGAGTGATGCGGACTTGCAGGAGTCCTTCGGGGGTCCACAGCTCGTCTTCAGAGTGAATCAAGCGCGTGTATTTGTCGTCCAGGGGCACACGCATCGCGATGCAGCGTGACGAGGCGACCGGGGTCCCAATCTTTGGCACGTCACTCCAGTTATCCGGCACCGATACTTTCTTGGACCGTGGTGCTCGACCATGGCCGCGTGAGGAGCGACTACCAGCTTCAGCTCGCCGTGCTCGAGATTCCGCGTGGTGGTGCATGACGCGATCCACACCTTCGCAATCCGGACTCACTGGACGACGAAGGTTGGCGTCGTCGTCAAACCTGAGATGGTGGCCGACGTTGTTTTCTTGTCGACTCTGGTGGTCGAGGTGGTCCTGGTATCTGCTGCGATCCGCGAAAGCAGGAGTGGCTTGTTCGTGGCGAGAATCGCGGACATGCTGTTCGCTTAGCTCCTGCCTCTCTCCACCACCACACTGCATGGCGCGGTGCTGTCTCCGGTTTTCGCTTCGGCCCCGACGTCTGCGGCGCCCGTGATGCTCCTGCTCTCTCATTCCGTCCATCCGTCTTCTCCCGACTCTGCAAATGCAAGACCTTGGCGCCAGAACGTACCGGTTTCAACAAGAATCCGGTCACCAGATCCACAGCATAATAAAAACAAGTCCAATTTCAAGAGCACCGGTCGATACCGGTATGGATTACCAGTATTCCACCGGTTTATGTGAGCCGGTACAATACCGGTTTGTGTTTCGTCATCACGATGAAGAAGCACGATTCGTGCGCCCTGAAGTCCGTCACTGCGAAAATGGTGCTCCGACGCAAGGTCCGCGTGCTCTGCCTCCACGGTTGGCGGACGAATGCGAAGATTCTGAAGCATCAAACGCAAGGTCTGCGCGAAGCGCTAGGTGAGCGAGCCGAGTTTCTTTTTCTAGACGCGCCATTCGTCGCCTCGGGACCGGCTCAGGAGATCGTGCAGACTTTTTACGCGCATGAAGCCCCGTTCTTTGAGTGGTGGAACGCCGTCAAGCTCGGTGAGTGTGAGAGCGCCCAGCTTCCTATGTATCGCTATGAAGGAGTGGAAGAAACTTTGGAATTTATGGCGGCTCGGCTCCGAGAGCTGGCTCCAGTGGACGTACTGCTTGGCTTTTCGCAAGGCGCGGGCCTCGCCAGTATGCTGACTGCGCATTGGATGGCACAGAATCGTGTCCGTCCGTGGAAAGCCTGTGTTCTCGTGTCCGGATTCCGACCGAGAGCGAATGAAGTCAAGCACTTGTTTGAGGATGAGCTTGGCAATCGCCTCACACTGGATGTGCCATCGGTGCACATTATCGGCACCGCTGACTCGATCTTGAAGCAATGCGAAGACCTGTACGAGACGTACCAGGGAGAAGATATCGACGGCGTCAAGCGATTCAAGTTCGTGCACGAAGAAGGGCACAAATTTCCGTCCCCGTATCGCCACAAGGCCTTGTATGACGGTGTTGTCCAAGCGCTGGACGAGATCCTGGCCGGCTCATGAGTGGAGTAACAACACCATCAGGAGTGTGTCTTTCTATGTATTTACCGGTAACGTTAGTATTAATATGAATACTGTATGGTCGCAGTATCGAAAATGGTATTCACAGTCAATCCGTGTTATGCATTGGGCCTTCCTCTAGTAGTGCTGCTCCAGCTGCTTGAGTGCGTCGATGGAACTCCGAGTCGCGTGGATGTCGATCGAGAGCTGACCCGCTCGCGCACTCTCTTGCTGCTGGATCGAGTCGGGCACCTTGCCACGGTACCCAGCGCTCTCCTGGCGTTGGCGCAGCCCCGCAAGCGTGGCTTCCATCTTCTCGACGCGGTTCTGTAGACGGCTGATCTCGGAGCGGACACGGGTCGGTGTGTCTGGGTCGTCCGGCACCGGGAACTCGACTGCGACACATACCCACACAAAAGCATGGGGTCAGTGCGACCAATGTATCAAGTCACAACTGCGCTGGCCCCGGCGATTCGTACCTGTGCAAGTGGGGGACACCGAGTGGCGCAGGATGGCTTCCGTTCTCTTATCGTCAGCGACTTGGTTGATCGCGATACTGATGCGAGCCTGGCTCTCCAGGTTCGGTTGGGCGACCTGCAGCAGATGCACGTCTTCTGGTGTGGTGCTCACGATGCGGACCATGGGCTCCCTGTCGTATGTATGCAAGCCAGTCAGTCCGAAGGGCTGGTGGCGCTGAGACTCTTGGCTGGTCAGGATCACATACTCTGGCGTGGACGACACCGATCCGCCCATCGGCGCCACCGTCTTGACGGTGTGGCGAAGCGATCGGATCGCATGGAGAACATCAATGATGAGCTGGGACAGATCGATCGATCGATCGATAGATAACATCAGCGTCAGTACTAGACAATGAGGGGGCAGCCGCTCTCATCGATCCGTTCACAGGTTACGTACTTGCATATCGCGTTCAGTTGCGGCGTCGACCCACTGCGAGACGTGGTCGTGCTCAGGGTACGGAGTGAAGAGCAATGAAGTGTCTTCGACAGGTTTGTCTGAGCCCACCGCCGGATCGTACGTGCGGATTCGTTGCCTGTGAGCCCATTCATTTAAAACTATGCACACACATGCCATCCAGTCATGTACCTACCAGAGCTCCTCCGTCACGAACGGAGCAAACGGGTGGAGCAGGCGCATGGATAAATCCAGGCACGTAAAGAGCGTGACTCGCGCCGCACGCTGCCGCTCCGCGAACGCCTGCTCGGAGCCAAACTCGACCAGGTTGACGCGGTTCCCATACAGCACTCGCTTGCTGAACTCGATGTAGACGTCGCATAGGTCCTGCACAAAGAAGCGCTGGAAGGCTGCGACGCTCGTCGCGAGCTGGTTTGTCTGCATGCTCTTTGTCATGTCCACGACGGTCTTGGCCTGCACCATCGTCGAGGTGTGAGTGGTCGAGTTGCAAGGAAGAGAAGTGGTGGCGTGTTTGTGTACCATACCAGTCGACTGAGAATCCAGCGATCTGCGACGCCCATGGCCGCCAGCGCATCACTTGGTCCAGCCCCGTGAGCGTCGTTCGTCTCGAGAAGCGGGAGCGCATAACGCACAGCGTTCCAAATCTTGTTGCAGAACTGCCGGTGTGAGACGACGCGTTGGAGATCCATGTTGATTTGTCGCCCTGCCAGCCAATCCGTCAGTCAGTCCATCGCCCACTCTGTCTTGTAGTGTTTTGTTGTCTAGTCACCTTGTTGCAGGTACGACGCCAGCGCGGAGCGGAGGGCGTCGGTGCCACACGCCGGGATGCCCTGGGGGAACTCGCGGCGGAGCTGCTTCTCGGCCCTGGCCATCTCCTGCTTGGTCGCGTTGCCGGCCTGCATACAACAAACAGTACACATGAACAAGCCAGTGTGAGCCATGACTGACGCTGTCGACCACCCACAGCCTGGCAAACTAACTACCTTCACTCCACTGAGTAGCTCGTCGAGCGAGATACCCGTGATCACGTGGATGGGGTCGATAACGTTGCCTAGACTCTTGGACATTTTGCGTCCCGCTTTGTCGCGCACCATGGGGTGCAGCAGGATGCGCTCGAACGGGACGTGACCGGAGAACTGGGAGGACACCGATAGTTAGCCGTCGTCGCCCAAGCACTTTAATTGATGACACACACATACACACATACATACCTCCTCACAGAGCATCGCCATGCGCGCGACCCAGAAAAAGAGAATGTCCGACCCGGTCTCCATCACCGAGAGAGGGTACACGTCGTTGTTGAGTGCCTCCCCGTGCGGCCAGCCCTACCCAACGTTTCATCCAACCATCGTGTGACGATTGAGAACAGAATTACCACCCGAGGGGACCGAGCGCCACTCACCGACACCGACAATGGCAACAGTCCAGAGCTGAACCACGTGTCCAACACGTCTTCGTCCTGTTCAAGCGCGGCATCTCGTGCTGCTGGTCCATACTTATCCAAAGCCTTGGCGCGCGCTTCGTCGATGGATCTGGCGACAATCCACGCATCGTCTAGACCGGCCATTCGAACGCGGTACGCTGGGATCCGGTGGCCCCACCAAAGCTGGCGGCTCACGCACCAGTCCTGGATATTGTCCAAGAAGAAGTACCACATGTGTTCGTGGCTGCTCGGCTCGACGGCCAGCGTACCATCGCGCACGTGGTCCGCCGCACGCTTGGCCATGGCGCGGCAATCCACAAACCACTGAGGCTTGAGCAGCGGCTCGATCACGTCGCCCGACCGCGAACAGATCGACAACGTCGTCGGGTGGTCAAGCTACGTGTATCCATCGGATGGGATTCAGCGCTCATTCCATATTGAACTTGTGGCTGGTGTGTTGGACTCACCTTTTCAACGTACAACCCGCTCTTCTGCAACTCCGTGACCACCTTCTCTCGGGCTTCAAACCTATCCAAGCCGACGAAGCGAGGGTCGACGTCTCCGCACAGTTTGCCTCGCTCGTCAATCACAACTGGCTCCGGTAGGCCATGTCGAAGACCACACTCATAATCCCGTGGGTCGTGGGCGGGCGTGACTTTCACAACACCTGCGTGTGTGTGTAGAGGGGGCGACACCATCATGGTTGAGTGTGTGTGCTTTGAGTCCTCTCGTGATCAGCGATGTGAGACGTACCGGTGCCGAGCTCCATGTTGACCAACTCGTCATCCACGACGACTGGCAGCAACCGCCCGTTAAACGGGTGCACCACGTGCTTGCCGTGGAATGCAACGTAGCGCGGGTCTTGCGAATGGACAGCGACAGCGACGTCGCCAAAGATTGTTTCTGGTCGTGTCGTATCCACTTGGAGGTAGTCGCCCGACTCGGCCACCTGCAAATGGCATGACAATATTCATCAGCAAGCTCGCAGCATCGCATGTGGAATGGATGGACCTACCTTGTAGAGGATGCGGTGCATCACACCAAACTCGACAGCCTTCGATCTACCCGGCAGCGTCATCATCGTTCGGCCAGTCAACGACTCGGCATCCACTTCGATGTCCGAGATCGCAGTTCGCAACGTCGGGCACCTGCACACGATACCGATACAGTTCAAGTGAATTCTGCAAACCATTGATCTTCGTCGCTCGTTGCAGTGGTACCCACCAATTAACCATTCGGCGCTTGCGCAAGACAAGCCCTCGCTCGTGGAGTCGCACGAATGCCTCGATCACGGCGTCAGATCTACACACACACAATTCACAGTGGCTCCGTCCACAGACAAGCTGAACATCGTAAGATGCTCACCTGGTCTTGTCGAGCGTGAAGAACGCTTGGTCTTTGTTGACGACCGCACCGAGCTGGTCAATCTGGTGCAGGATGCGGCCGCCATACTGGTCGTTCCACTCCCACACGTGCTGCAGAAACGCGTCTCGTCCGAGGTCGTGCTTGGACACGCCTTCGTCCTTGGCGAGCTTGCGCTCCACGACGCTCTGCGTGGCAATACCCGCGTGGTCGAGGCCCGGGATCCACCGCACCTGGAACCCGCGCATGTGGTGCCACCGCGCCAGCGCGTCCTGGATCGTGATCGTCAGCGCGTGCCCAATGTGCAACGCACCAGTAACATTCGGTGGCGGCAGCAGCATGCTGAAGCGCTTATCGCGCGCACATGCATCCGCCGCTTCGCGCCGCTGCCTCTCGGCGATCGCGCCGTGCCAGTACTCGTGCCACCCAGCTTCGACGGCGGCTGGGTCATACGACTGTTCCAATGGCCGGTCGCGGATGCGCGCACGGATCTCAGGTGGCAGTGCGAGTGCGCTCCTCGCGCGCTTCGCATTCGCGGATGCTAGTGAGACGCTGCGACGCACAGTCGACGCACTCCGCAGCCGCAGCAGCATTCCTGATGTTGATGCGATTGATGAGCGTCAACAGCCACAAGCCAATTTTCGAAAATTACAATAGTAGTCGTATCTCTTCATGTCGTGGTCGCCACAAGAACATGACGAGTTTCGTGGCACGGTCGCTGCGTGACGTCGCGCGTGGCCAGCGCGTGCATGCGCTGCTGCTGTCCAAATCGCCCGATCTTATATGCAAGAACATCATGTGTGAGCACGTCGGCGCGTCTTGTGCGTGCAAGCTCTCGCTCGTGTTGGAGCGTGTGCCAGAGTTGCGCGAGATGGATCTGTCCCACAACCACTTGCGTCTGCTTCCAGCCTCGACGTTCGCGCTGACGCAGCTTACGCACCTGGACTTGTCTCACAATCGACTCGATACCATCTCGACCGAAATGGGCCAGCTGAAGCAGCTCCAAGTGCTGGATCTCGCGCACAATCAGCTGCGCAGCCTCGAACCCAGTCTGCTTGCATCGTTACCACAGTTGAAGGAGGTCCGCGTGACGGGCAATCCGCTTACGGAAGACGCCATCGATGCACTACGGCAGCATGCAGACCAAGTTAAGATAATAGAGTAGTCGAATATTGGATACAGGTTTTTGCTTCCGTCCTAGTGGCGTCAAGACTACAGCCGAGGTAGGACGACGCCGCGGTCCCCGTCGATCGACGACGAGGAGGTCGACGATGAGAAGTAGGACTTGCGCTGCGAATCGCGCTTGCTCATCTTTGGGTCGTGTATGATAGACGGCTTGCTGCCTTTGTGTGACACGTTCTTTGATCCTCGCCGGAAGAGACTTGGGTCATTGATCGCGCGGGTGCTACCCAACCGCGCAATACCCTTCGCCACAGTGGCGCTCTTCTTCTTAGTCGGCAATGGAGACCGAGTCTCGTCATTGCCGAGATCGATGTTGCGGTCGCTCACGCCGGGCTCCTGTCGCTCGCTGCGCGCCGACTCTGCGCTCTTCAGGTCAGCGTCCCCATCAAGCGCGGCCGCCACTGCGTCTGCAATCGTCGCACTGCCACCATCAGCGGCGAGTGAGGTTGCACGGAGGAAGCGCGGGTCGATCCGCTTTATCCGAAACTTTTCGTGGCAGACGCGCATGACTTGGAACTCGCCGTACAGCCGGTCCTGGACGCTGACACCGGTGGGCGGCACTACGGCTGCAAGCAGCACCAAAAACGACTTGGGCTCGGGTGGAATGAATCGCGCATCATCGATCGCGGAGCTCTGGAATGCCCACGACACAGGCAACTGAGAGCTAAGACGGAGAGAGGTCGCCCCGGACAGGAACATCCAGTCAGCAGGTCGTACTGGTAGTGGATTCACGGGCAGTGACGCAGCCATGCGATCAAACTTTTGGATGCTGGGCTGGTCAATGTCGATCATGGGCAACAGTGTGACGACAATGCCGTCTTCCATCTCCTCTTTGACGTCGCTTTCGTCCAGTCCGATCGGAGAATCGCGGTCCTTGTTGATGTGCTTGATGTGGGCGAGAGCGATCGCGCATAGCGGTGCAAGCTCGGGCCCGCCGGCGTGGGCGAGTCGGATCAGCAGCCTGACTACCCCAGCGTTCACGAGCATCTCCAACGCAGGGCTCCTGCATGAGGTGATGTTGTACAGTGCGACGATGCAGTTGATCGTGCTCTCTTTGGTCTTGACGGCCGCGACGGCTTGGATGAACGAGATCAGCCTCGCGTCTTCCATCAACGGCAGCAAACACTCATTGTTGACAGACAGCGTGCGCAGAACGATTGAGCACCGATCCGCGAGCTCCAGTGTGATCTTATCCGTCGACAAAAGCGCCGCAGCGAGTACATCCATCGCACCGTCTTGGAGCACGGTGAGACTCGCTCTCTCGACACGCGCGAGTTGACTGAGCGAGAAAACGCAGTGGACG
This sequence comes from Pythium chondricola, assembly GCA_023337575.1. Taxonomy (NCBI): domain Eukaryota; phylum Oomycota; class Peronosporomycetes; order Pythiales; family Pythiaceae; genus Pythium; species Pythium chondricola. Next base: position 11,839 of record JAADXF010000086.1, read on the forward strand.
ATCGTCTCACGGGTCTTGCAGTACGGTGCAACCGCACGTAGGACCTTGATAGTGCCGTGGCGGATCAGCTCCACCCAGTCGTTTGGGTCTTCACACAGAATCGAGATCACTTGGATGCACACTTCCACGACGGCCTCACACACTGGGTCGCGGGTGAAGAGCACGAAAAGCACGTTGATCAAGTCCTTCTGGAGTACGAGCTTGCGGTGCTTGGTGTGGTAGGTGAAGTTGTAGACGACTTTAGCGCAAGCGAGTGAGACCTCGTCCCGGTCGCTGTGTGATAGCAGCCGCAGCACCTGCGGGAGGATACCAGACTCGTCAATGCGGTCGTGCAGGGTCGGCACACACGAAATGTTGCATAGTGCGTTCAGCCCAAACACGTTCTGCTGTTCGTCGTCGGACGCGACGATCTTGGCGAGCACCTCGATGAGATTGTTGGCCGCCATCGCCTCGCAGTTGGCGCGCTGCGACGACAGCGCACACAGCACAGTTGCACAGTACCGCATGGTGGGCTGGTCGTTGTGCTCGGCAAGCGCGAGGATCGCTAGTAGTGCTCCACCTTCGACCAGCTTGAGCTCGGTGCCTGGCTTGAGTGATATGTTGTTGAGGCACGCAGCAAGCCGACGGTGGATCTCCTGGTTACTGAACTCGATCTCGCACATCTTGGTGATGACCTGAGCGACATTGATCTCCATGAGCGTGTCGATCATCACCGGAACGCACGAGAGGTTGTAGAGTGCTGCCACACACAGCGACCGGATCTCGACGCTCTCGAGCCGCGCAAGCTTGACGAGTGCGTACAGCACACCATCTTTGATATGGGCCATGCGGTGCTCGTCGTGCGTGAGCAGGTTGAACAGAGCACGCGCACAGATCTCCTTGGTCGAGTCGCTGTTGATGCGCAGCAGCGAGTTGACGATGAAGTCGGGCACCGTGCCTTCTTTCCAGATGTGTCGGGACCGCTGAGACCGCTCGATCGCGAGGTTGCACAGCGCGACGGCCGAGTAGATCTGGATATCTTCAATTCCACAGCGCATCATCAGCGTCAGTGCCGGGTACAACTCAGCGCACTTGGTGAGTACGGGGCGGTATGCGGCGTTCGAGGCCAGCTTGGAGAATGCGATCGCACAATTGAGCGTGATGCTGGTGTGCGGTGACGCCGACAGGTCAATGAGCATGGATAGCACGGGCGCCTTCTCGAGCCCGTCAACCGCGAGGTTGCAGCATGCGGTCGAACAACAGAGCAGCGTGTCTTTGCTGGTCGAGCTCATCAGCTTGCGGATGAGTCGCACGCAACCGTCGTCGACAATACGTGGACGCGACTCGACGTCAAACGTGAGGTTGGCCACGATGCACGCGCACTGCTTCACGAGCTCTTCGTTCTTAAGCGGTCGCTGGAAGATATTGAAGAGGGTCTTGATGATATCGACACGCAGCAGGATCTTGCGGCTCTCTTCGAAGAAGGACAGGTTGTACAGACACCCAATCGCGCACTCTTGGCTGCGCTGCAGCACGACGAGAGTCTTGTCGTTGGCACTGGCGGCTGGCGGCTCGTCTTCGACCACGAGCTCACCCGTCTTAGTCACTTGGTGGCGCTTGCACAGCCGCACGATGGCCTTGATTACGTCGTCCTTGAGCAGGAAGCTGTGGAGTGTCTTGTCGCACGAGAGGTTGAACAGTGCATTCGCACAGAGTTCGCGCACCTTGTCCTGCGGTGACGATGACAGCCGGGCGAGTACGCCCGGTACATTGCTTTGCATAAGCTCCGAGCAAGTGGCCGGATTCACCATGAGGCTGCATAGCGCAACGATTGCGTACTGCTTGGTGAGTGCACTGCCGTCCTCGAGAAAGTGGAGCAGCAGAGACACGACTCCAAAGCGGCTGAGCAGTGGGCGGCTGTCAGGCGTGGAAGACATGTTGGAGAGGCTCAGCGCTGTGTTTTCCTGGATCACTTGGTTCGCCTTGTGACCGAGCTCGACAAGTTGCACGACGGCGTCGCTCAGGATCAAGTTCTTGAGCGATGTTGGGTGAGAGGAGATGTTGGCAATCGTGACGGAGCACATTTCGTGCACGAGCTCGTGCTCGCACTTGAGCAGGTCCTCGAGGCATTCAAGCACACGCGCCTGGCTCAGTAGCTCTAGGTTCGACGGGATGCCTGAGAAGTTGCACAGTGCCGTCGCGAGGTGGGTCTTGACTTCGCCGTCCACGATGCTTTGAGACATCTCACAAATGTTGTCGAGGATGCCGTCCTCGACGACTTTGGCGCGCGGGCCGCTGAGCATTGAGAGATTACAGATGGCTTCGGCAGAGAATGCGATACTCGAGAGCTCCTTCTTGCTCGAAATTTTGAGGATGGTCTGTACAACGCTCTCAGCGACAGGCGCGCCAGAGTGCGATGCGATGTTGATCAGAGCCTTGACACACGCTTCCTTGGTCTCATTGTCGGGCGCGTTGAGCATCGAGATGATCGCGGACACGCAACCTTCCTGCACCAGTCGTAGTTGTCCCGTACGCTCGTAGGAGATTCGACACAGCGCCATGGACGTGTTTCGTCGGATCTCCTCGTGTTGTGCCTTGGCCAGCTCGAGCAGCGCTAACAGGACACCCTCCTCGATCATCTTCGTGCCGAGACTCGCCCCCCGTGTGAGGTTCAGAATCGCAGCAGCGCAGAACCGCTTCACTTCGATATCGTCAAACACCGAGAGGTGGCTGAGCGCGAGCATCGTGCCTTCACTGACCATGCGCTTCTCATTTCCAGGGTCAGTCGTGAACTGAACATGCACACAAAGAGAGGGAGTCAGTCAGTCCGTCGAGATTGTTCAGGTTGGGTTCTACATTGAGACCACCACGTACATAGTATAGGCTGAACGCGCACTCTTGCTTCAGGCGTACTTCACGCGACAGCCCCGAGCCGGTATCAAGAGCCTCGTGGAGTTTCTCTTGCTCCTCATCGTCAACCTCCTCTCCCTGGTCTTGGTTGGTCTCAACCTCAGCTTCCTCAGCTCCTGCCAGCTCCAGTGACCCAGGCTTGCGGAAGCGCGATAGGTAGATCATACCGTCTTCGTAGTCTCCACGCTGACTGAAGAGGTCGCCACTGTACCCGTTAAAGATGTGCTCTTTCTTGGGGCCATTAGTGAAGGTTTGGCTCATTCGCGCACCGGCAAGGATTGATCTCGCGCGTGGCGATTCATTGACGGTGTTCTGCACCGAGGCTTTCCGTGGCGGAGCTGTTGGCCCGAACGCTGCGCTCACTCCCCCACCTAAGGGCGGTGCTGGGGATGCCCCTCCTCCGAGACAGGAAGAGAAGACTGCACTTGCATTCGCGTCCTCACGTCCAATGCTGTCCGGTGGATTGATCTTGGTATTGATGTGGCGACTCAGAGTGCGCACGAGGTCCTCTTTTGTCGTGTGGTTTTTCCAAAAGTTGCGCTGGCGATGGAGTTTCCAGTGCTTGACGAGCTCCTTGAGCTCTTCGAATCGAATCGGTGCCGCGGCTGGGTCACGTGTGCGAGGGAAGAGATTGAACCGCGCTAGGTACTCGCGAAGCACCTCAAGCTCTTTGTCGCGCTCAAGCTCTTCCAACAGGTCATTGGTGTGACGCGCATTCTGCGAGAGACGATGGCTCATGGCGCCTCGACCTCTACGTGGGCTGCGTTCGCCTGCAGCAAGAGGTGGCGTCTCCAGCGCCGTTCTTACTGCGTGTAGAATCACACGAAGTCGTCGCCTGTCAGTCCGTTTCAGGCGATGGCAAGCCCATACTCGGGTGCCTAAAAAACATCTCTCCATGGGATGCTAATTATACGATACCGAGGTGATCTGGGCGGGCTATCGACCGTGAATATACATACCAGGGATCCCAGTGGGTGGCAGTGTGCGGCAGTCCCAAGTGAATTTATTCTGCCGGAGAAGGCCGCCATCCCGTACGCAATGGCGCTCAAGAGCTACCACCGTGAGACGCTGAACGGTGGGTAAACGTGGGTGCTTAGCGGAGCGACCGACACTGACAGATCAGTGGGTGCGTGACAGACAATTGGTTTGAAGAACGTGCCGAACCATTGAATGGTGTGCTCCCACACGACGGAGTGGTACGGAGTTCACACCAACATATCCGGATACTCGACTGACTCACGTTGAGCTGACTCAACGCTCTTCTCCACTAGAAAGAGTATTCGACCACAGCGAAAGTCGACTTTGCAGGAGCGAAGCCCTTGCAACCAGTACGTGGTCGTCATATCTTCAGTAGCGTAAGATTGAAGGCCTGATGGTTTGCTACAGAGAGTGAAAGCACGGATGGTCAACGATCGCAGCCTCGGCCCTGCATTGCTTCAGAGCGCGGGTGCAGATATCAGCCAAGGATTCCGTTCTGCCTTGCCTCCCCCGAACGAAGAGCAGGAACGTAGGTACTTGGAGACGATTCACCGCGCCTCGTTCGGCTCGCCGCAGCAAGATTCTGCTGTTCAACTTCATTCGATGAGTGGTCCAGCGGGGGGTCCTGGTGGGCGGCGTGTCGAGCGAGGCAAGGCTGCTTCCGGTGCAATGGGCGAGGTATACAAGACCAGCGCTGAGCCACAGCGAGACACTGCATCGCAACGCTCGTGGCTCTACTCGTCCGATCCTCTGGTGTCGACCATGGAGCGAACAAGAGACTCGTCACCGGGTGGAACCTCGCAGCCACTGTCCGAGCCACGACAGACTCCACCGACAGGAGAAGCCAACTACCGCAGGAAAAGTACATCGATTACTCGCGTGCCTCTTAATCACCGAGGTGTGTTTATGGATGACTAGATAGATACAACAAGCTCCACTGAAATGAAGCGACCGATCTGATCTATATGTGTCCACCCAACGACTTCAGCGTCAGCTCTGGGACATGCACAGTCGGTAGCACTCCTGTTGTGGGAACACGAAGGATAAGTCTCATGTGCAATGGCAGGGCGAAGCGGTGCTGTATCTGACTACGCACCAGAAACTCGTGCTCGGTCATCGCTTGGAGGTCCTCGTCATCTATCGAACCGAGGAGCTTCACTTGTCCCCTCACCTTGACTTCGGCGTCACCCATGCCACCGTCACCTTCCTCGCACCACTCCCATTCGACATCCGTGAGATCTTCTTCCTCGGCGGCGTCACCATTCATTTCTGCGTCCCAGCCTTGGCGGTCGACTTCAATTTCTACTTCGTCGGCATCGAAACTCTTGTCGTTGTATCGCTCCAGTTCTGCAAGGTAGGCCTTCTTGAAGGCGTCTTGCCGCTGCTCTTCCGTCATCTCACCGTCCATGAGATCTTTCATGCTGTGGAGTGGCATGTCAACAGAGCCAAGCTGTATGGTGTGGCTGTCATTGTCCTGAAGATGCTTGGCAGCGAGATGACCGCTGATCGAACTGCCTTGAAGGAACTCGGGGAGTGCTTTTGGAGCCTTTGCTGGTCGGTCTGACACTTCATCCTCCTTTACACGTCAACAAAATTAGGGCAATATGAACTGTAGCTATTCGATTCTGCGGCTGAGAACGCACCGGTTTTCGCTTTCGATCAACCAAATACTCGTCCTCAACGTGCTCGTTGCCAGCGATATCCACGACGATCTCGCGCTCCTGAGATAGACACCACATGCGCTCATGAGTGAGCCCAGGAACAAGCACAAGCAGCATCATGACATCCCACATACCTGGCCATACGGGTATAAATATGACTGTGTGTTCTTCTCGTCTGCACGACCACCACCAACACCAACGCCGCCGCCGTTGCCACCGCCGCCGCCACCACCAGCGCCTGATCGAGCAGCAGCGGCTGCAGTATCTCGCACGCTCTTGCCGCCGATACCAGCTGCACGGTTCTCGCTCGGAAGGTTGCTGCGGATTTCGAAGCTGTCAGATTCATGCACCGTCGCGATGGTTAAACGTCCCTGTACGCACCTGGGCAGTGCGTGTCCTTCGCGCACGTAATCGTTGATTCGGCGCAAGACTTCATAGATGCCATCATGCATTCCGGTTTGCTTGTTCATCTGGTCTTTGAGCTTCAGGTGGGACCATAGATCGTTTAGTTACGTGCACGCGTGAGAAGAAGCTCGAGTTGGCACAACTTACCTTGCGCTGAAGGTTCTGGACCTTGACGAGTCGCTCATTGTTGTCACACTAGACTCAGGTCAACTAAGAAGAGTTCCACCGTCACCCTCACAAAGTCGATGTTCACTAACCTCGAGGAGCAACTCGTTGCAGTGCCCACATCTGAACTGGTACTGCCCCGGCATGAGAAGAAGCTGTGCCTCCAGAGCCGTGTACTCGCGACCGCAATCCGGGTCCTTGCACTGATACGTCTGGCGTTCGATTTCCAGCTTCTCGCTCTCCTTTAAATGCTCCTGCATGATGTAGAGCCTGTACTGGACGATTTCCACGAAGTACTTGTAATCAATGTACCTGCGGCAGTAGCAACGGACTTCGATCACCGTCCACCAACTTAAACAAGGACGCTTGCTGGCACATTACATACCAGTATGAGGTTGAAGAGCTTCCGCCGAGGCGCTTGTCGTTGAGCACCTCTCTGTAAGCGATAGGTACGAATTCAGTACCATCCAAGCAGGTCATTGACCGAAGCTACGTACTCGCAAACGAGATGATCTTGGTGGAGCTCATTCATCACCTTCCGCAGCTGCCTGGTTTGCAGATTCACCGCATTCCCCATCTCATCATCCTGCGAGGAATCCAAGCGAGCGCGTAAACACCACGCGCCAGGCATGTCGTTTTTGAGCTTTGAGGAGCTCACCTTGAGGAATTTTTCTCGAATGAGAGCTTGGAGAACGACAATGTGTTCATCGGCATAGAATGCGCTAATCCGAAGACGAATGCTAAGTCCTACACTGATGCAATTGGGTCTACGAACGCGCTTACCGGCCGACAAGGTTGACGAGCTTCTCCACGAGCCCTGTCATTGTGAACTGATGAAGCCAGCAAACTGGTCACATAACACTCCCGAACGTTTCTAACCGAATCAGTTTGTTGAAATTGCAAGTTACGAACTAAAGTTGAAGTTGAACCCAAATCCAAGGAGGTTGGCCACCTTCAGCCAAGCAGTTTCTTGTGCACTTCGCCCAAACCTTTAAAGTACTTCACGGTCTTGACGCGCAGCTCCATGGTAGCGTCTTCATCACACACTGCAACAAGGAAACGAGTAAGTGGAGTCAGCCACAGATTGCCAAAAGCGAACCCACGAACCGATGCACGCCTTGGGATGGAGCTGGACCATCGAGACCGTCCACATGTGGTTCACGCCTTCTTCAACCACTTTGTACAGCGCGTACGACTTCGCCATGCCCGTGATGATGATGAGCACCTCCCTCGCATCCATTACCGTGCCCACTCCAACGGTGAGCGCCATCTTGGGCACCTTGCTGATGTCGTTGTCGAAGAAGCGCGAGTTCGCGACGATCGTATCGTACGCCTGGAGGGGATCCGATATTAGCTTCATTACACAGAGGTCGAGGAAATTCACTACCATCGAGTACCAGAGTCTTCACGCGAGTGCGTGACGTGAGGGATGACCCTGGCTCGTTGAAGGCGATGTGTCCATCCGGGCCGATGCCACCCAGGAAGAGCTCGATGCCACCAAACGATTTGACCTTGCGTTCATACTACGGCGTTGCCATTGACTTAGTCAGCGATCGCCGTGCAATGAAACGTAGTATCGGCACGTGAAGTACCTCTCCACACTCCTTCTCCAAGTCGGCAGCGTTTCCATCGAGGATGTGCACGTTCTCACGTCTTCAGATACTGCCGTCACCGGGACCGAACGCATAAGAATGAATATTACAAAGAGCACGCACTTGATGTTGATGTGCTGGAAGAAGTTCTGCCACATGAACGAGTGGTAGCTCTCGGGATGATCCTCAGGAATGTTGACATACTCGTCCATATTGAACGTCACCACGTGCTCAAAGCTAATCACACACCACAATGAACCCGCTGAGAATGGCGCAGCATCCGCATCTCACCATACCTGATTTTGTTTGCTCGATAGAACTCGATCAGTTTCTTGTACGTCAGCAATGGCGAGCTGCCCGTCGGCAGTCCGAGGACAAAGGGTTTCTCGGCCGTCGGCTGGAAGTCGTTGATGCGCTTGCGCACATAGTTGGCCACCCACGACGCCACTTGCTCCTTGGTCTCTTCAATGATCAGTCGCATTGCGTCGCTTTCTGTCGAAAACACTGAGTGGCTGTCGAGGCGCCGCGTCCCTACCAGAATAAGAGATTGCCGGTGGTGAAACGACTGTCTGGTTTGGTTTTTAACACCCACCACATCAACATCCTCCATGAAGTCGACTATCCGTGTCGTCAAGTTTGAGAACGTGCGTGTGCTCCGCGATGGTCAACTGCAGAACACATACCTGTGGGTCGAGAATGGGAAGGTGATCGACGCGGAGCGGCGCTTCTGGCAAAAGCGAACGGAGGCAGAGCACGCGCCGACCGAAGTCATCGATGGACGCGGATGCATTGTCGCGCCCGGTTTCATCGATCTCCAACTGAACGGAGGATTTGGTTATGACTTCTCCAACCCGTCGACCTCGCCGGCGCAGATCGTCTTTGTCTCGCACAAGCTAGTCTCCACGGGCGTGACAGCGTATTGCCCAACATTGGTATCGTCTAGCGCCGATGTCTACCACCGCCTGATGGATCGGTACTCGCCCACGAACGATGGCCACACGCGACGCGCGGCTAATATCCTTGGACTACACCTCGAGGGCCCCTTCATCAACAAGGAGCGGAAAGGTGCTCATGATGCTAACGTGCTCTTGGCGCCATCAGCTGGCATCGCCTCGCTGGAAGAGCGCTACGGGTCTCTTGAGAACGTCAAGATCGTCACCCTTGCGCCTGAATTGCTCGGTTCACTTGATACCATTCGCGCCTTGGTAGCTCGAGGTATCGTGGCATCTGCTGGACATTCCCAAGCGAACGTCGCTACCGCGATTGACGCCGTCAAGAGTGGGCTTTCAATGCTGACGTACGTTGCACGGTGAAACTGACTAGCCGTAGTTGACTCTTTGCTCACGCTTCGCTGATGTGACAGCCACGTCTTCAACGCAATGGGTCCCTTTCACCATCGCGATCCTGGACTCATTGGTCTCCTCGGACTGACCGAGAATCGGCCGTTCTACGGGCTGATTCTCGACGGCGTGCACTCTCATCCGACATCCGCGCGGATCATTCGGACCTGCCACCCACAGGGCCTTGTGCTTGTGACGGATGCGATGGCTGGGATGGGGCTTCCACCTGGAGAGTACGACCTCGCAGGACAACGCGTTGAAGTGCGGCCGGATGGAGCGTACATCGTCGGCACGAACACGATCGCAGGCAGCGCTGTGACGATGGACTCGTGCGTTCGAACTTTGATTCAGTACACTGGGTGCTCCGTCGTGGAAGCACTCGAGTGTGCGACACTGCACCCAGCCAAGGTGCTAGGCATTGAGATGACGAAAGGGACACTCGCATTCGGTGCAGATGCTGACCTGGTGCTGCTCGATGACAAGCTACATGTCCAACGCACTTACATCGCTGGCGAACTGGTGTATGACGCATGGCAGTGTTCTTCCTAGCTTTGTGCGAGCGAGACTGGTAGGAGTGGTGGCAGTCAGGAGTCTATATGATACAAAAACAATCTACCAGACAAAGTGGTGGTGGTCCGCCTCGTCGGCTTGGTCCACGACGTTCTCGTCTTCGGCGTGCTTGATGTGCCGTTCAGGCTGCGAGCGCCACATGACTTGTCGTCCCTTGCGTTTCTTGGGCGCCTGCATACTGCGCTCCATCGACTTCTTCATGCGCTCTTCGTACATCTTCTGCTGTTGTGAGATGCGCTCCTGCCGCACGCGCTCGCGGCGCTCTTTTTCCTTCTCCTTTTCAACCTTGGCGACGTAGTCCTCGGGCATTTGCTCGATCGCACTGAGCAAGTCTTCCAGTCGCGCCTCTAGATCGGTGAGCATGTAGAGCGTGGATGAGTTACTCTCGGCCTCGAAGCCGCACCGCTTGTACACCTCAAGCACGCGGTCATGGAGCTCTGTGAGCATGCGTTCCTGTGCGTTCTCGCTGGTCGCGTTCTGGGAGCGCATGCGGAGTTGGTTTGCCTTGCTCTCTTCGGTATTGATTTGCTGCTGGAGTTCGTCAATGTTGTTCTTGAGGCTTTGGGTCTTTTTGTCCATGTTCTTCTTAGTCTCGCGATACGCCTGCTTGAGCTCTTCGAGCGTTTGCTCCGTTTCCTGGCTGTTCTGGATCAAAAAGAGGTTGCTCTCCTCCAGTGCCGTGAAGATATCAAGCAGCTGCTGCGGGTGCTGAAAGTACATCGGGATTTCCTCGCCACTGCTGGTTACGGCGATTGCATCAACGTTCGGCATAGGTGAGATTGAGGCACCGTCTTTTGGTGCACGGGCTCGGTCTTTGTCCCCTGCCTTTTTCTTGGTAGTTGCTCCAGACTTGGCGTCCTTCTCCGGCTTGTCCTTATCTAGGCGCTCACGATCCTCAAGCTCTGCAAGTGCCCGCGCCTTCTGTGCCTCCCACTCAGCCATGATCCTGTCTTTGCGTTTCTGGAGCCGCTCTTGCTGGCGCCTGCGCTTTTTCTCGGCCTGCTCTGCCTCGTACTCGGGTGGTGTTAGCTCGTCCAGGAACGCCTTGTACTGTAGACAGTCCTGAAGTTGCTCGCTGAGCTTGGACATGTCGCTCTGCACTGCTTGGATCTGTTGGTTGAGTTTCTTGATCTCTTGCACCTTGTCGGCCTTGGCCTTGGTCTCCTTCTCGGCTCGCTTGATCGCCTCGTGGGCCTTCTTGTCGTTCTCCTTCAAAAACGTATCGAAGCGCACTGCGTCCTCCTCCAGCATCAGCTCGCTCTTCTTGAGAGCCTCCTCTTTCAGCTGCGCCTTTTCTTCCAGTTTACGGATCTCCTCACGCTTAGTATCGAGTGACATTTGCACCAGGAACATCTCGCGCTTCTTGGCGATAAAGTCGGCCATGTTCTCCTTCTCACGCAGCCGGTCATTTGAGATCGCGGCGGTGGCGGCTGCTACAAGTCCGCGGGTCTGGCGGGATTGCGATGAAGAGTACACGCCTCCCGTCGCTGCGTCACCTCCCACCTGCAGTATATAGGGTCAGCTCATGGTCGTCTACTCAATCGGGGAGACGACGCACCGCATCGTCACCTCGCAATTTGCGCACGTTGCCGATCGTCGAGGAGGTGGTGGACTTCTCGTAGATCTTGAGCGAGCTGTTGCGGCGTCGCTCCTGTTTCTCATTCATTCGCCGATGAGATCAAGTGACAACAAAGGATGGCCAAGTTTGCTCACCTCGTCCTTGCGTTGCCGCTCGGACTCGCGCATGCGGAAGACCTCCTCATCCGAGGGCAGGCTAAAGGGATTCGTCTCCATAGTCACAGTCGTTGGCGCCGCGTTGTCTTGCTGTAGTTCACCTGCAGTGGAGTCGTGGCGCCGCCATCGCGCCAACATCGAAGACGCTATTCTTGGCTGGTGCGTTGATGCTCGAAATGGGTACAGTATACAGTCTCGTTCGGATAAAGACTGAGTATACGCCGTGTACTATACACCATCCTTTCCACAAACAACAACTTGAAGTCGGTGCAAAATGATGGAGCCAAGCGAGAGCGCGCATGGCGGGGTCTGCTCCTCCCCAGAGACGCCTCCTCCGACAAGCGCGCTACCACCACCGAGCGAACCTATATTCTCTCGCCAAGAGCGCTCCATGGTGTTCTTCCGTCGCCCCGATCTCGCTGGGCAGCGGTCGCTATTCCAAGGCGATCGGAGCTGTGAAACCAGTGCACGCAAGACTGCAAGGGACAGAAACGTCCCTGTTCAGCTCGTAGGAATAGAGGGAGACTCCCATCTTGGTGTACCACTTGGTGGTACACTGCGAGGCAGCGCTCACCCGTCGGAAACGGCAGTCTCTTCCGGGGTAGCTCGAGCGAACAATGATGCCCAGGCTCGGTCACGCCGTCCACCACGGGTTCGACGCTGCGCGAAGCTTCTGGTGGTGCTTCTGACTCACATAGATATTGCTATTCTATGCAGTTGCTCGTGACTTCTGATATTCTCCGCGACGACGCCACAGCCACACGCCTGCGAGCGATGAAGGTGAGCTCCTCCTCTGTCGTCCTACCTATTGGTGTGTGTACTCAATCTATTCTTTCTCCAGTGGATCTTCCTCGCCGCTGCATCTGCGAGTGTTTGCTGGACTGCGTTGATGCTCTACCCAAGTGATAGCAGTACGCAATCCTGAGCTTCTGCAAGCCGCAATGTCTGCTGATGCATTGCTTTCTTCCCATAGGTGCATGGTTCTACGTCGATCCACTAACATCATCCCACGAGGAAAAACAAATGAGACGCGTGCTTGAGACTCGAGCTCAACTACTTGCGCTCTCTCTCGTGTGCAACGGTATCGGCGTGCTAGCCGCAGTGAGCTCTAGTGGCGCCTTCCTCTCTTTCTACATCTTCGGTGGGTCTGACACGAAGCCTGGAGTCCTACGCCGATGCTGAGAAAAAACGAGTGTTCGTTGTTGCAGGCACGGTCGTCAGCGGGGTCTGGACTCTTTCATCGCTTCTTCCGCACCCCTTCTTTCTCTTTCGCTTGCTGTGTGACGTTCTCCTCGTCGCACTCGCCAGTGTTGTTCGTTCGCACAAGGTGCGCAAGGGCTCTCGAATACACCTACGAAATGCAACTGACCATCCTTGATCTACGTTTTTTTTCAGATGCAGCCATGGTTTGTGTCCAACTTCCATCAATTACGATACTAGGCTGGTCACGTCGACAACTCGGGCCGCAAATCAAATCGCTCTTCCTTGTATCCGTACTGCGTCGGCGTCAGTTTGATCACAGTGTGCAGTGGAATGCTGATCTCCAGTCCTTCCGAGAGCTTTCGGCCAAGCAAGTATCCGTACAGCACTTGCAGATTTAACAGATGCGACACAACGAGAACGGGCTTGCGTTGACGCTCCAGCTCAACCACGAACGACGACAGTCTCTATGTATCCATATCGAGTAGATTGATTCGTCAGATCAGTGCGACGCAGATATAGTACCAGGTACGTACTCGAACGAGATCGCCGATCGATTCGCCTCCGTGGACGCGGTAATTCATAGGATCCCGGCTGAAGTCCCCCCAGTCCTTGCGCATCTGCTCCTTGACGTCCGCGACGGGCATTTTTGCGTACACACCTGCAGCATTCACATCGATGAGTCTCGTGGCCCCAAGGATATGGTACATTCAGAAGACCGGACCTGAATCTAGCACGTTGAGTGCACTCATGGGGCGATAGTCGAGTCCGAGAGGGGCAATCGTCTGCAGCGCACGTGGGGCCGTGCTGGGATACACATTGGTTAAACCAAGATCCACGCCTCTGCTCTCCACTATACATGTGTGCTTACCTGCTATACACCCTGAGCCCCTTGAGAACAGGCGAGCCTTCTTCACCTCCACCTAGCTCCCGCGCCAACAGATCCTTCAATCGTGACGAAAACTGCGCACCGACCTCGGTCACATCCTCGCTCTTGTCACCGTCTTTGAGAAGCACATCCAGTTCACGAAACGACATGGACTCGAACCCCTTGACGACATGAGCCGGGCGACAAATGTACAAGGGACGATCGCTAATTCCACCAGTACAAGGAAGTACTCAAGTTAGGATCCTTCGATCACCCACTTCGGCAATTCAGGCTTGAATACACGTACATGACGTGGATGCTCATGAGAAACGGCACCAGCAAGTGCGCCATGTTGCCAAAGATCCGGTTGCAGATCACCTTGGACTGCATGTTGATGAGCTTGATGAAGCTGAGCTCGTCACTTTCAATGGTCTCGTACACCGACTCGTACTTTTCGATGCGTTTCCTGCATCAATGAAGACGATGGCATCACACACGTTGATAGTGATGAAGATATCTACCATATGATTCGATTCATACCTCAGATCCGCGATGGCGTCGTCGATGGGGAGGTCCTTGTAGTCAGGCGAGTTGGTCACTTTCTGGAGAAAGTTGCTCTCGAGCACATGCACGTCATTGCAAATACTCTCGACAAAGATGACTTGGATGTCGGGTGAAAAGTCGCGGCAGCATTGGATAACCTGCGCGCGACGGTCGCGCGTCGTGTTGGTGGCATCGAAGATCGCGACTTCGCCGCCGTCCGCTGTGAATATCAGAGAGCTCTGTTAGATACCGCGCTCTGTCGAGCACTGCGACGCCACGCTGCTCCACTCACCGAGCCATTGCAGTGCAGTCTGCAGCGCGCCGAACGCGAGCTCCTCGCGCTGCTGCTTTGCCGACGCGTTGTTCGCGTCGAAGAAGTCGAAAGTCTGCTTCCCGCTCGTGAGCTTTCGGCGAAGCGAGCCGACGTTAAAGATCTCGGCTCGAACGCCGAGCCTGGTGCACTCTCAACCTGGTCATTCATGCCTAGGCTTCTAGACTCACGCAAGCACGCACCATAGAAGAAAGTTGGTGATCTTGTGCGAGATGAAGGACTTGCCTCTGTAATCAGATCCAACTCAGTCCTCTACCACCGGGTTGAGCTCATCGATGGAGTCGAGAGAAAAAGCCACGCGCACCTCGCTGGCAAGCCGACCATTACAAGCACGACCTTTTCATCGTTGAACACCTCGCGCCCGTGCGCGCTGCCCGCCACTGGCGAGTCCCCCATTCTGGCGCCAGTATCCAACGGCACCCCGCACACCTGCGCTCGTCAGTTCAATGACACCAACACAGAACTTCACCTGATCCGCTCAGATATTCCTCAGGAATTGAATGTGCCCCGAAGGTCGCGCATAAGTGGCAGAGGATGGGGTGCTCCAAGGCGACCACACGATCGCACGCGATTGGTAGAAACTAGTGAAGCCAAGGGCTAGGGCTCACCACCACCAGACAGAGACAGAGGAAAAGGAATGCTCTCTTGCTCTCGCTCTCTCGCGGTGATATCACGTGGCACAAGTCCCATATACCGGTAGAGCCGATTGCGGAGACGCGCGGGTGGCTGTCTCCAGTATCTCCCTTCCACCCCTCGCTGTCGGCGCCACCGCGACCAAGCTCCGTCTCGACCAGCGGCAACAGCGCCGTCGATCCCGATCCCGATCCCGATCCCGATCGACTCAATCGACTGTCGAGGCGAGGAACGCTCCCCGCTCTCGCTGCTGTGTTGTTGTTGCTTTTTCTTTCCATCGCACAGAAAGAATCCCAACTAGCCGGCGCGCGCAATGTTCGCGTCGGCGTCGGCGGCGACAGCCAGTGCGGCGAGTGCTCCAGTGGACGCCGCACGGCCAATGACCAACGAGGAAATGGTCGCGCACCAACTGGACCTCCACCGCCGGATCCAACAGCAAATGCAGATGCAGATGGAGATGAGCCAACAGCTCGGCCAGCGCCTCTCGCTCACCTCGTCGATCAAGAAAGTCGAGCCGGACCTCGGCGATAACGTGTTTGACATGCTCGACGACCTCATCATGGTCGCACCGGACAGTGGCCGCGCCAGTCTCTCCAAGTCCGCCGCCGCCGCCGCCGCCGCCGCGTCTATCGACGAAGACACCGACCCGACCGCCATGCGCGACAGCCTCGCCGACATCATGGAGTCATTGGACATGGACCTGGACGAATTCGAGCTCGGCCCGCTCGGGGACAGCGACGCACTCGGCTTCGGGAGTGTGGACGTGTCCATGCTGGACGAAGAGCGCGACTCGTTCGACGACGCCGACCTCGACCTGGACGACGACCTGGACGACCTCACAAATCCACACGTGGTGGACCACGGCGTGGACGACGACGACGACATGGACGGCGACCTGGAGCTGAGCGCCGACAGCCCGTTCCGTGTGTCCAAGGACCCGAACGAGCACGCCGTGGGCGACATTGGCCGCGGGCGGCTCTCGTCCAGCGACATGCTCAGTTCCATGGCCAACAGCGTGACCAGTATGTCGCAAAACGCGGTGGGCAATCTGTGCACGCTCATGTGGGAAGGGGGTCTGCTGGGGCTTCGGCTGCGCATGTCGCAGTCACGCCTCCTGCCCGCCGTGTCCAAGCTCACAGGGCGCAGCTCCATCGTCGGCATTCACCTCATCGACGTGGGCGACCTGCTGATCGAGATCGGCGGCCGCTCGACGCGCGAGATGGAGTTCATCGAGGCCATCGACTTTCTCAAAGAGGTGCCCAAGCCCTGCAAACTCGTGTTCCGCCGCGTGCACTCGGACCCGATGGCCGTCAAGCCCATCCAACCGCCAGTGAAGAGCGCACTCGCCTTGAAACTGACCCAAAAGTTTGACGAGCTTACGGCCGCCGAAGAAGAAAAGGCGCCGTCCGCGCCGCTGATCAAGCTGGACGAAAAATACGAGATCAAGTGGCTCGACGGACCGCTCGGCATCAGTCTCATCGCCAACAAAGACGCGCCGTACCCACTGGTGACGCGCATCACGGGCAAGAACCGGTCCCCGCAAGTGGAAGACGTGCAGCCAGGCCACTACCTCGTCCAGATCGGCACGTACAACACAGCCGATGGTAATTTCAACACAGCGATCAAGTACCTGCAAAAAATCTCCAAGCCCGTGTCGCTATATTTCTGCCCAAGCAACAAGAAGGTGTCGACGCGGCCAGACCCCGCAGACGACGAGTATGAACACCTATGGGAGAAGAAGCAGCCGCTGGCATTCACTGTGCGACCCGATGAGAAGGGCCGCATGGTCGTCGCGGACGTGGGCTGTGCCAAGTCAGTCAAGTTAAAACCAAAGGGACCAGGCTCGAACGCGACCATCAACTCGGACGATCTGATCACGTGGATCAACGATGACGAAACCAAGGACCTGTCGTTCCACGATGCACTGCTCAAGCTGAGAACAGCCAAGAGACCGCTGGTGATCCGTTTCAAGAAGGCGCCAGAGAATCCCGTAGAGATGCGAGCACCGCCGCCAGTGCCAGCGCCACCAGCTCCGGTACACGCTCCGCCACCGCCACCGCCAACGGCACAACCTGTTAGTGAGTCGTCTCCACCACAAACGGCTGCCAAAGCACCAGGGCGCTTCAATCCACTGAAGAAGATCGCGGCGCTCGGGTCGTACGCGAAGGAGAACTCGGTGAACGCATTAAACCAGCGGAACAACCAGGACCAGAAGAAGCCGTCGCCACCAGATGTGCCGATCAACAAGAAGAGCATCCTACCGACATCCAGTGCCGAATACGAGCCGCGCCACACCACAACTTCCACATCTTCCTCCTCTCACCACCATCGAGACGCAGACTCGCACCACTCGTCTCGAGCCGTGGATAACGACGCGAGCCACGAGCCACCGCGACGACCAGAGAGCCACACATCCAAGCTTATCAACCTCGATGTATTCAGTGGCCTGCGCAAGCCAATGGTCAGCAAGTCGGCCAGCGATCCAAGTCTCCATACCCCCAGCAGCACCAGCAACGTGGACCCACACCACCAGTCTCAACCGCACCACCATGCACAGCAGAACGGATTATCTCGGCAGGCGCGCAACTCCGGCGGGCGTCCACACGAGCACAGTGCGAACGACGACGCCTCCCACTGCCACAATCCATCTCCTCCAGTCTCACAAGGCGCAGACCGCCCTGACGAGTACGAAGTGACCTGGCCGGAAGGCACTGCGCTCGGGCTCACGCTCAAGGTGCACCCGACCACGCGGTTCCCAATGGTGGCGCGTGTAACGGGCACGAGCAACCTCAAGAACATCGAGCACGTGACGCCGGGCGACGTGCTGTTCTCAGCTAACGGCGCGCCGATCGTGCCGCAACCAAAGTTCAAGCACACGCTGGAGAACCTGTCGCGCCTGCCCAAGCCAGCCGTGCTTCGCTTCCGCCGCGGCGTGCCCCCGGCGAGCCCGTCCAACGCTGGCAGCCGCGTCGAGGACGGCGACCGCGCACTACCGCGCGTAGGCTCGTCGCTCAAGGACCACGAATTCGAGCTCATCTGGCGTGAAAATTCGAACCTCGGCCTCGTGTTCAGCTCGGACGGCGACGTGCCACGCGTGTCCAAGGTAGACCCCGAGTCGGGCGGTCCTAGCGTGACCATCGTGTCGGTGGGCGATACGCTCACGTGTATTGGGCCGCTGGATATCGCCGGGTCGTCGTTCCACTCGTCGATGGCCACGCTGCGCGCCGTCAAGCGACCCGTGGTGCTGCGCTTCCAGCGGCCAAGCCAGGCACCCTAGTTGAGTCTGTCTGACCTGAGTGTGCGAGGAGAGGGAGAGGGAGGAAGGGAGGAAGGGAGCGAGGCGTCGTCGTTTGTCCGTTAGAGAACCACCGAGACAGCCACAAGTACAAAGTAGTCGTAAGTAGAGCACGCCGCCACGAGCCAAGCCAGTGTACGTGTCTGTCCGTCCATCCATTTATGCATCCACCGATCCATCCATCCATCCATCCACCGATCCAGCTAACGTTAGCGTCAATTTCGAACCGAGCAATGTAATAATTAGTGTTGCTTTACGTGAGTCCTACTACTAGCTAGTACATGGCGTTGGTGGGCGACGAGTTGGTGCGCTCAAACTTGGCGGCGAGCGCCTGCTTCTTGGTGAGGATCTCGTTGCGGGCGTTGTGGAGGTCGTTGCGCACGTCCGTGACGTTGATGGCGTCCATAAAGTTGGCGAGCAGCGGCGCCTTGACGTTCGAGGACGGGATCGGTGCCATGTCGCCGGCGCTGTGCAAAAAGTCCTCGATCGCGAACGCGTAGTGGTGCGCGACGGCGAACATGAGCATCTCGACGCAGATGATAAAGTCGTTGAGTGCCGAGGCGATCTTGGGCGCGTCCCAGCACTGCGGGCAGCCAATGTCCCACTTGTCCGAGATGACGCCGAGCGTCTCGAGCAGGCTGATCATGATCGACTGCCAGTAGGTGAAAAAGATGACGGCCTTGATGGCCAAAAACTTTGGTAGCGGCCGCACGGGCGCGAGCTCTTCTTTGGTGCCGAGGAAAAACAGGATGAGGCAGTACAGCGCCCAGCTCTGCGATGTCGTGAGAATGAACGTGACGTATCCATAGTAGACAAACGGGTTGAGGAACTCGCCCTCGCCGTAGACGCCCGCGAGGCTCGTGAAGAGCACGACGACCGACATGAGAATCTTGGTGGGGATGTACTGGAGGATGCCGATGGTCGTGAGCCGCACAAACTTGCCGCCCATGGCCCAGGGCCGCAGGCAGCAGAAGGGCGCCGTGTGCTGCACTTGCGGCTTGGAGCGCAGCGTGCTCGCGAGCACCGACTGGCCGCCAAGGAACTCGATGAGGAAGCAGTGGAACGAGTAGAGCGCAAAGGCCTCGTAGCAGTCGCGCACGGTCTCGAAGAGCAGCTTCTGCTCGTTGAACACAAGCGCGAGGTAGGACGTGAGCCCGTAGATGGGCACCATCATGAGGATGCGGATCACGTGCTTGCGGATCTCGGGCGACGGGTTGTAGAGCAGGTGTGTCCAGATGAGCCAGCCCGAGAGGATGATGGACAGGAGCGTGAACGCGCCCGAGATGGCGTACGCGAGCGTCTCGATCTGCATCGCGGGCGTGGTTTATTCGGAGGGCGACAGCGTGCGCACGGAGTAAATGGTGCGTGAATGATTTGGATGTATGGACAACGAAACCAAGACGCGCCTCTCCCGCGAGATTGGAGGAGATCGCGCTTCAAGCTGGCTGCTGCACGAAAGAGACGAACGAGACGAAGGAAAGCTTGGGGAAGTACTGGTACACCCGGGGCTACTATTCAGATGACCACGGTACAGCACTTTCGTGGTGGGGTCGGATGGCATTTAGATACGATAGATATCCAAAGAGTGTTGGTGGTTCTGGACAAGGAATGAATGCGGCTGGTGATCCTAACGTCGCTTGCCGCCGCTGGGCTTGCTCGAGCCGCTGCTGCTCTTCTTCTGCTTCTTGGAGCGACGGAAGTCCTCATCGTCGTCTTCGTCCTCTCCTCGAGCTCGCTTGTCGCTGTGCATGCGGTCAGCCACCTGTGCTTCACGCTCCAGTTCGTCCCAGGACGGACCATCGTCTTCCTCCTCCGACATATCCTCCGAGTCCTCTTCCGAGACGAGCGAATCGTCGTCCGAGTCACTCGCGTCGCTACCAGAGTCGTCGTCCTCCTCATCTTCGTCGCTGGCACCGCTGTAGTTGCTGTCGCCTTCCTCTTCGTCTTCGTCATCCTCGTCATCCGAGCCCTCCATCTACAAATTGGGTAGTAAACAGTGTGAGTCCTTCAGCATGACGCAATGACGAGAGGGGCTAGCATGCCATCAAACTTACCTTGAGGAACTCCCAGCCAGCAGGCTTAGGCACGCCGTCCTCGTCCGAGTCGAGGTAGAATCGGTTGTCGGCCTTGATCGTCGCCATGATACTCTTCCAGTTCAAGTTGGCCGTGCCTTCCGTGAAGCAGATGTCGATGTCATCAAGCCACTCCTTGATTCGCTCCAGCTCGGCCGTCGCGACGGCACTGATACGCATCGGCATCACGTCAAAGTTCTTGAAGATGAAGACGACGTCAAAGTTGCGGGACGAAAACATGACGCGCTCAAAGTGCACGTGCTCCACTTCGTCGAGCGAGATGATAAAGAACGGCATGTCTGTGAGACTGACCAAGCAGTGCACCGTCGGCTGCAGCAGCACCATCTCCTTGAACGGCGTGCCCATAAAGCCGAGCTCTCGGTATGGAATGTCAAACACCACGGGGCGACCGTGACGCTCTGCCACGCCTTCCATCTTGTGGCAAAACTCCTTGAACGTCGTGTTCAGCTTCTCGCGAAGAGCGCGCTCGCGGTTCTCTTCATCGAGCTCATCCGGATCGTACATAGAGCGTCGACGGTTGTCCAGCGTCTGCGAGCCTTCGATCACTTCGGTGTAGAACTGGACGTCGAGCTGCTTCTTCTTGCCAATCATGATGTGGTTCTTGAGGCGGAAGTGGATGAGCACGACCAGCTCCTTGTCACACGGCTGGAACACGGCGTGCTTGATGTTCGAGTACAAGATGTCGAGCTTCTGGTTCTTGTTCGTGGTGAAGCGGACACCGTTCGTATGGGCCTCGAGCGTGCCATGCGTCTTCTTGCCAGTGAGATGCGGACGAGCCGAAAGATCGATCAGTCGAGGCACACGTCGATCCCGGGTCAAGATCAGGTCCTCCTGGACAACGAGATCCGATTCCTCTTGCTCGCGCTGTTCACGCTGCTTGACTCGCTTCTGGAGCTCCTTGATGAGACGGAACTGGTTGTTCAGGTTGTGCGCATCCGACGAGCGGAAGCCGAGCTCCTTGATGAACATCTTGTTCGGGAACTTGGCGATCGCGTTCTGCATCGCCGGGAGCACATCTCGACCGAGCGACACGCCTGGCACGTAAAAGTTGATTCGCAGGTACGTAGCTTTCTCCTCTTCCGACTTGCTCACGTTCTTGATCGTCGAGATATGGAACGGGACAGGGACACCGTTGATCGGCAGGATGACTGCTTCCGCACGCATGTCCACCATCACCTGGCGCTCGCGCAGGTCAGACGGGTACTTCTGTGGACCAGAGTACGCGACGATGTTCTTCTCTCTGACACGGGCGTCCGTCTTGTCGCTGTTCTGCTCCTCCATTCTGCGCATCGCTTCCTCGCGCTTGCGACGCATGAGCTCCGACTGGTGACGTTCACGGCGTTCTTGATCGGTCTCTTTGCCTTCAAGCTGGCGTTGCTGGTCACGGAGGCGAGACTGGAGCACCTGGTTGCGCGTACCCGACAACGACGTGTCGAGGGCAGGCTTCGCCTTGTCGTCCTTGGCCTTCTTCTTCGACGGCGTCGGTTCATCTTCATCGCCCGTGTCGTCTTCAATATCGTATCGTACCTTGCTCCATGCCTTGGAATGCCTGGTGAAGCACTTGGTTTCATCGTGGAGCACCACGGCTGTGTCCGCCAAAAACATCGAGTACGTATCGATCTTCTTCTTCTTGCGCTGCGATTCCGGCATCGGGATATCCTGGAAGCCGAACGCGACGTTGAACGCCATCCCATCGGTGATGACCGTGTTGTTCTTTGGCGTCAAGAGGTTGCACGACTCGCGAAACTCGAGGCCGATACCGAAGCCCAAATTCTTGGTCAGCTTGGCGAAGAGCGCCTCGTTGCGCGACTGGATAAACTTGCGGACCTTGTCCACCACCTTGGCGATGGTCTTGCCCGGCCGCAGCTCTAGCAGGCACATGTCGTGGGCTTCACGCAAGAGCTCGTACGACTTTTCCATCGAGCTCGACGGGTCGATGAAGTAGGTGCGCGCGATGTTGGAGCAGTACCCTTTGTACCGCGCACCAATCGAGCAGATGATGACGTCGTACTTCATGGTCTCCGAGTTGCTCTGCGCGCTGGGCTTGAGGTCGTACTTGCCTCCCGACTGGATGATGGGTGGATAACATGGCTCGATATCGTTAGGGTCGAGCGCCACCTTGATCTTGCTCGGGTCTTCAAAGATCTCTTCGAGGTCGCTTGAGATCTTGTCGTGTTTCACCGCCTTCTCGTCGTCGATGATCTGCTCCATCTGCTGCATGAACTTGTTCCGGAAGATCTTGGACGTCAGCGCGCTGGCCCAGCGAATGTTTTCGATCTCGTCCGCCTCCTTGACCGACAGCGCCATTTCAATGCCTTTGCTCACGTCCGTCTGCTCCAGTTTCGTCTCCTCGAGCGCTTTGTTGAACGACGCGACCAGCTCGCCCTGTGGACTCTCCTTGGTGAGCACACCCACTTTGCCTTCACTCTCCTGGATCGCTGCCAGGATGGTCTTGAAGTTGTCCGCGTTATTGTCCGCCTTGTTTCGGCGCAAGAGCTCCAGCTTGATGTCCGAGTCGGCGTTGCCCTCCAGGATCGCCTCCAGCATCGCGTCTGTCGACCACCCAAGTCAAGATATCAGCTATTGTGTGCTCATATCAGCCATGATTGATTACCCACATTTTCGGCCACTCGTGAGCACCAGCAAGCGCGACGGCGTAAAAATCATCAGCGTCTCGGGGAACTCAACGTAGCCGAGCAGGTAGATCTGCAGCACCGCCGACTTGCGGTAGCCGGACTCGTCCTGCTGCGCGCGGCCCGCCAGCACACAGAACGAGCCGACCTCCCCCCACGCCGGACTCGTCTTGTGCTCGGTCCAGGACGCGTACAGCGCCTTGAGGCGGTGGAAAAAGAGCTTGCCATCCAGCGACTGGCCGCTGCTCGCCTGTGGCTGTGGCTGCTGCTGCTGCTGCTCAGCGGCGGCGCCGTTCTCGGTCTTGATCGCCACAGGCTTTGCGTTCTCCACCTTGACGTCTGTCATCTTCCGAGTTACTGGCGCCAAATGCAAGTGGGGCACCCGCCGCGGCGACCACGGCGACCACGGCGAGGACAAAAAAACCTACCTACCCTCCCGCCATTTTTTCATGCAAGAGTGATGGTCCTTTGTGAGGTGTTTTGACCCGAGGTTTGGCGCCAAACGCGATCGCGTTGTTTTGGGCACCACGTGTGCTCCGTTTCGGTATCTTGAGGCAATCCCCCCCACGCTGACCACACAGCATGCGCCGGCTGTACGCAACGGCCGCGGCGGCCAAGCGGCGGCGGTCGATGATGGTCTTCGCGAGTGAGGTGCCCGTCGTCAGCGCCATGAACCCGTACCGCAAGATCGAGGACGTGTTCATGACCACGTGGAAGCGCACCAACCGAAAGCAGGTCGAAGCGCTGGAGAAAAAACTCGACCTCGTGGTGCGCACGCCCGAGCAAAAGATGGAGGCGATCGTGGAGGATCTCGGCGTCACACAGTCCATCCAGGCGCTAGTGGAGGAAGCGTCGGTGGCCGCGACGATCGCCGACGTCGCGCAGGCGGCCGCCAAGATCCAGGTCGTGCTGCCATCGACCACGCCGGACGACGTCAAGAAGGAGGTCACGCAGTTTGTCGCATCCGAGATGAACAAGAGCTTCGGCGCCAAGCAGGAGACACCAGCCATCCTCGCGTATGAGCAGCAGCAGCAAGTGGCCGTGCAGGAGCGCAACCTCGCGTTCCACAAGAGAAAGCTGGCGGCGGTCGGCGCCTATGATCTGTACGTCGGTGGCAAGATCGATGGCCGCGCGGACGGCAAGGTGGTCGAAGTTAAGAACCGCGTGAGTCGCTTCATGAGTCCACTACCCAAGTACGACATTGCGCAGCTGCAGACCTACTTGTTCATCTTGGAGGCGACCGAAGGCGAGCTGGTGGAGCACCTGCGCAACGACCAGTCGCAGACCAAGCTCACGCCAGTGGCCTGGGACCCGCACCTGTGGGACAGCCAGATCGCGCCGTTTGTCGTGCGCTTTGGCAGTGCACTGGCCCATTTCATGGACAATGAGCAAGCGCAGGAGCAGTTCCTCACCGCCGACCAGCCCCACATCCAGAAGGAGATCATTCGGCAGCACTGGACCATGGAACCGACAGCGTAGAAACTGATGGCGATGACGGTGGTGTAACTGGCTGGTGCTTTTTAAACTTGTAATCTCCATTGCAAAGAGTCGCTGTTTGCTTTACTACTTACTTTACGGTACCTCCACGTGACCTCGAATGGCAACACAGACCCATGCCGAAGAGCTGCGCGAGTCTGCACGCGCTGCCTTTGCGCATTTCGATGCCGACGGTAGCGGGGCGATTGATGCACGCGAACTGAGAGGACTCGTGGCCACACTAGGCGGCTACCTGACCGACAAGGAGCTGGATGTGGCACTATCTGCTCTCGACAGGAACGGCAACGGCGTCATCGAAGAGGATGAGTTCGTGGCCTGGTGGACAACCAGTAGCGCGGACCTCCATGGCGACGGCCAAGTGGGCGAACAGGAGCGAGCTCTTGACCGTGTCAAACTAGCAGGGCAGGACCGATTTCGAGTCGATGTCCACTTGGCGTCGTGGCACGGGAACGCCGAGACCGTAGAGCGTCTTATCCGGGCGGACCAGGAGCTCGTGAACCTGGCCGACACGACCGAGTACGAGGTGCGTTGGTCTCTGTTTTTGGCATGTAGTCACCAAAAAGGACTGATGCGGATTCTGCATCACAGCAATCCAACACACCACTGCACTACGCGGCGTATCAAGGCCACGAGAAAGTGTGCGCGATTCTGGTACGACCGCAAGTACCGAGTGACTATACAGTACTGGTGGACTGAACGCTCGGCTGGGTCTCTGTAATCTGAAGCTTGGAGGAGGCGCAAAAGTGAATGCGACCAATAGTCTGGGATGCTCGCCTCTATTCTTCGCCGCTCAGCAGTCACGAAAGGCAGTGGTGCAGTTGCTGCTGGAGGTGAGGGCTTCTAGAAAGGAAGAGGGTTGCTCTGATGATCTATCTGACTGGTCCTTGGATCACGAAGCATGGCGCCGATCTTCGGATCCCAGAGAAGCAGGTTCGTAAATGTACATGAGCATGGGAGTCTTGATCGCCCTGACACCTAACAGTACACTCTCCTTTGGTGGATGGGTGACAGCACAAGTTGACAGCAGTGGACGTCTGCACGTGTGACGAGATCTTCGCTGTGTTTCAAGCCCGCTCAGGTGGAGGTACGTCAGCGAGTCTATCAACGCTGGACCTCGAGCCACCTCACATCGTTGCATCCATCCCCAGTGCCTGGGGTTCCTCAGCCACCCACTGTACGACGCGTCGAGGACTGCAGTCTCAGTGTTGTTTGGTACGACACGTATCACCATCACTGTATGAGGCCTCACATCCACTGAATCAAGTGGGCGTCATGCAGGGAGGCTCCAGCGGAGAGGCATGACCAGATTGCGCCAGTGTCAGGGTAC
Organism: Pythium chondricola; assembly: GCA_023337575.1. NCBI lineage: Eukaryota > Oomycota > Peronosporomycetes > Pythiales > Pythiaceae > Pythium > Pythium chondricola. The sequence goes on from JAADXF010000086.1 coordinate 37,593, forward strand.
AAAGTGAGAGCGGTCCGGGCGTCTACCAACGAATCAACGTCACAATCGTCATCACCATCCACAGCAGTGCTAGTGGAAGCATATCCGACAGAATGCCTCCTTACTGGCCTCGACCCCGACTCGGAATACACCGTCCAAGTGGCAGCATTCAACCTGCACGGTATCGGGCAGTTCAGCAGCCCAGGTGCTCTGATCCGAACGCGGCCTGGTATGTCACAATCACACTAGACCTGCCAACTGGAACAAACTCACTGATGAGACCCATCACCCTCTAGCGAGACCGCCACCACCTACAGGAGTCCGAGGTCGATGTGCCGAGACTGGTGGCATCGAGCTTACTTGGGAGGCAGTGGCAGGGAACTTCTCTTTCATCGTCCAGCAGTGCATCGATGAGAGTGCAGGAATTTGGAAGAACGTGGCTCAGGCTGACGGCAGTCAGAGGTGAGACGATTATGGAGTCCCCACCGTGAGCGAAGTCATACTAAACCATCAACGTGGAATCGGGTGTAGGAGCGTTGAGATCCCGGATCTGTTTGTAGATCAAACGTACCGCTTCCGCGTCGCGATAGTGTGTAAGGGGGCAGGACAGAGCGAGTTCTCGTCGACAGTGAGCGTGCGCACGGCGAGTGAAACGAAGACCACTCCACGAGAACCCGCTATTGTGAATCGCAAGCCACGCGGCGAGTGGAATCAAGCAAGTACGTTTTATTCCTTAGTCAACGTTGGAGGGAACTGAATGTGAATACAGTACCCACCACTGGTGGCGTAGTCAACAAGCTGCAGAAGCTCACACTGGCGTCAGACACCAAGCAGAGCGACAGGCACTGCAGGCAAGAGAAGAAGGTCGATACAAAGCGCATGCCCACTGCCAGCACGAATCCCAAGCGTAGGATTCAGGCTGAGCCAAAGCCAGGACCACAGCCCATGGAAGCGCCGATAAAGTTATCAGACAGCAGCAATACCTTGGATGGCCGTACAGCCAAACCGAGGCCAGAGAGAAGAAGGCAGACAGGCAATGATCCTGAGGACCAGGATGAGGACGAGTACGTGTACTACTCGGATGCGAGCGATATCAAAGGAATGGAAGATCCACACTAACATGTCGCTGTCACTTGGCGATCCCGTTTGAGTACACTTGGAACTGGTCGTACTTGGTCGTGCCAAAGTGGTCGTAGGATCTCTCTATCATCTGCAAGATGGTCGGACCTACTTTGTCTTCCGGGATATTGAGCAGCAGGCGCTCTCGCAGACCAGCGAGCGCGACTGCTGCACTTGAAGTGCCGCCCGCAAAGCAAGGCATCTTGGAATGGAAGCTCATGACCTCGACCAGCGTGTAGATGGTCTCAGCGTGTTTCCGTGCTGCGAGGGCGCCCTTGACGCACAGATCGCAGTAGTACTGGAAATTGGTCGAGTTCCGACCGCCAAGCACGTCCACCATCTCAGCTGTGAGCTTGAACGGTGCCGTCTCGAAGCTGAAGCTGCCGCCTGGAGCCCTGCCAAGGACTGGTCACAAGTATCATAATGTTAGAGAGAGTAGACAACTCGACAACAGTGAGACGGTTGCGACTTACAGAAGCCAAAGTCGATGTGGACCAAGTGACCCTCGACGTCGAGCATGATGTTGCCATTGTGGCGGTCCTTGATGGATAGAATGTAGCACACGATCGAGTACGCCGCTACACAGATGCGTGAGGTCTTTCGCTTATCGTTGGGTCAATGCGTGGAGGTTGACGCACCTAGACTGTGGATAAAGTTGAGCTCAGCCTGCCGCAGGAACTCGGATGGCCCACCGTCGTTCTTGTCGCCATACAGCTGCTCAAAGTGGTGGCGCAAGTTCTTGAAACCTGGAGTCTTCTTGATGCCGTCAAGCGAAGTGGCATTGCTCACCACTTCGATGAGACCCGTGCGAGCACCCGTGGACAGAATGCGATACGGATGCAGACGCAGCGGGAGCTCTTCAAGCGTGAAGATCTGCTGGAAGTACGTGATCAGTTGCATCACGAGAACCTCCTGACGCAGATCGTCGTAGCTCTTGGCAATGAGCGTGCACAGTCGCCAGCGCTTCGAGTCGGAGGGTGTGCTTGAAAGCGACTTCAGTCGCTCTGCCGTGGAGCAACTGAGCTCCCCAAACACACTCTCGATGTGCGCTTTTCGCTCAGGATCCTGGAGCAACGAAGTACACTGAGTTGTCACTGTGTGTGTCGGCTTGAGCGTGGCTCCTACCTGTACTAGCTGTTGCAAGAAGGGCGAGAACGAGGACGAGGGTTGCCACTCGCCCGGCTGCTGTTGTTGCTGGTTTGTCGGTGCAGGACCTGTCCTCAGGAGCCCTTCATCTTCTAGATCCGTGACAGTCACGGCGGGATCCGGATCGACGCCACTCTCCTCGGCGTAGAGATGGTCGAACAGTGCCTGGGACACGTCGTGCCCCCGATCGTTTTCCTCTGTCTCAAAGTACAAAAGGCATGGCGCACGTTCCTGTTCGTCAACCCACACCGCGTTCAGTCTCACCCATGTGTAATACGGTTTAGTAAGTACACGCTGACCACTCACATTCGTGCTGAAGACGCGACCTTCGCTGGTGTACATTGCGCGCACTCGGCAGTACGTCTGTCATAGCATAGAAAGCATTGAGGTGGTGAACTGAGAAAACGCATACCCCGAGCTCACGTACGTCAGTGGACTTGCACAGCGGAATATAGGCGTTCAGCGGCACCTTGAGCTGCTCAAGCCTAGGACGCAGTTGGCTCTTTCGCTTGACCGGCTCCACGCGCCGCAGTGCCTCGGACACGTCGGTGATAGTCTTGACGAACGTGATCATGCCCGTGAAGAACTCATATCGACGCTGCTGGTCGAAGGGCAGTGTTGGCTGAGGCTGGAGGGTCAGGCTCTCCGCAAGGATCGTCGTGACCTCGCTCGCGTCAGACGAGTTGGCACTAGCTGAACTGACCGACGAGATGGTGCGCGCGTGGCGCTGGCTCTCGCTCCACACATCCGTCGATCCGAATGGGGCTTTGGACCTAAGCGACGCCGGTGGGGATGCAGGTGAGACAGAGGTGGCCGAGCCGCCATCGACACTAGCCTCTGCCTTGGTTTGCACGGACTCGCTGGTAGACTGGAGAATGAATGACCTCATGGCGAAGGACATACATGAGAGCGTACTCCGAGTTGGACTTGATGGGGCGACACGAGCCGCCGCTGGTGGCTCAGGCACGGCGGCTGCCTTGTGGATGTGCTGCACCCACGCGAGCAGCTCATCCTGCGACTGCGCGGCGAACTTCATCTTGGTCTCGCTGAACTCGTGGATGAGTTCAAAGTAGAAGGGGTGCTTGGCATTCTCGACGACGCGCACCTCAGCGCGGTCAAGCGGCACCGCGGTGCGTGGCTGTGGATCGTTTGGCCCGGTGAACACAAGGAGCACGCGCTTGTCGATGCGGCACCACCGCAGTTTCCAGTTGCGGCGCCCCATCGTGCTCGTGCCGCCGCCCTTCTTGATCAGCCAGCCCTGTGGTTGCTGTGCTGTCAGGTCTGTGCTGTTGATGTGGCTCTCGGTGCTCTGTGCAGCAAAGAACCGGCGGTCCGCAAGCAGTAATTGGTCCATTTCGGCCTTCGAGATGCTGTTGCGCGTGAGCAGCTCCGATAGTTCACGCGCGACGGGAGACCCATAGACCAAGCACTGCTCCAGTGCGACCAGCAGCTGTGCGCAGCGCGCGAACGTTCGCTGATTCCCTCCGCGCTTCGGGCGGTTCTCTTCGAGTGCGGCGTAGATGATCCAGAAGAGCTGAAGTGCGAAGTGGACGCTGCTCTGTGAGAGTAAGAGCACAAACTGCTCCATGTCGGCGATGGGTAGCTCCTGTTCGAGATGGATCACCATGTGTGCGAGCTGAGGTAGGTAGAACTCGACCTGGTCCAGGATCGGATCGGAGATGACAGCGAGGTGGCCCAGCCGCGCGCACAGCTCGCGTGTGAATGCCTGGTCACGGCGGTTCTTCCAGAGTGACATCATGAGCAGGCGCATGTCGACCTTGCCGTCTGGTGTGAAGATCTCGTCCATGAGCTGCGAGGACGCTAGCTGCGTGGAGGTGGCCGGGGCCACCGGCGCGGGGGCCGGCGGCGGGTGCGTGATGGCCGTGAACACGGTCGCCATCAGGTCGAAAGCTGAGGTGTTGAGGGTGGCAGCTCCACATGACGGTCTCAAAGGGCAGGACTGGAGCATGAAACGGACTGAGCAGTACGTCAAGTTGCGGTACAGTACGGAATAAATGAAGTTGTCGCCATTTTTAGATGGTGGTGCGTCACGCCATTGTGAGGAGGTGACGAGCTCATGCCCACTGGTCAAGGATGGAGTCGAGTTGCTCCATCTCCGACTCGGTGAGAGGCTGAAAGAGATGGTGGGCGTCCAGCAAACGACGCAGACCACCTGGTGATGGGGAGCTACACCACTGCAGAAGACTCTGGGTCGGGACGAGTGCATCAGCCACGACCAACCGATTTGAAGCTATGTATGGCACCTACCGCGAGTTGGGTCGGCGGGTCGAGGAGGTACGATCGTGGGCTGACGTCAATCACAACTGTGACGCATGGTACGGAAGCGCGGTCAAGAGACTGGAACACCAGCTCATGGCGGCCGATTCGGTCCGCGACGAAGGTGAACGTGGTCTAGACAAGGTTGTGGATCTGATCAGCTCGCACATCAATGTGATGCATGGTCGTGAGTACACGTACCAGTGGTGAGTTGGTTTGCCCAAGCAAGGAGAGGGTAATAGAAGACGGCTCAAGTATCCATTGGGAGTTCGCATGGAGCGCGAATACAAGCGAAAACTGGGCCTGGTTGCACAACCGCAGCTCGAGAGTTTCTTCCACCACAAGATACTGGGCCACGAAGGTCGTGACATCTCGACGGCTCAGGTACTTGTCGTGAAACTCAGCAGGATTACGTGGTCGAGAGGACTGGTACTCCATGGCGAAGATGAGCAGTGCCAAGTCCCCAATCAGCTGTGCTTCCCGACTCGCGGCGTACGTTTCCACTGCCTCTGCACCGCTGAAGTGATGTGTTAGATGAAGCAACCCCTCGTCGATGAGTAAGACGTACCAAGTCCATGGGTCGATCGGTGGCCCAAAGTCGATTGCACCAAGGAGAATACGGCGCTTCGAGTGAGAGACGAACACGTTCTGCGGTGATATTGGCTGATGACAAGTCAAGTGTATGCGGTCATGAACCGAGACAAGCAGTATTGATGAACATGGAGTCACCAGACTGACCGATCGGATGGTGTGAGTCGACTGCTCGTGGAGGTCGATCATCGCGAGCAGCAACTCCCGCGAGAGGTATCTAGTGAAGGGATTAGAAGCAGAAGCGAGTTCATTGATCGCCACAATCGGTCTCGTCGTGACACTTGTTGCACTCACCGAATCAAACCTGGGTGTGCATGGAACTGCTTGTGGTTCGACGAGAGGAGGTCTTCTAGAGTCGTTGCCTTGGACCAGATCACTTTCGTCAGAGCATGTCACGCATGCGGCAATCCACTACGCACACACATACAGGGGCCAGTTCGAAGCAGTGCAACTGCTCTCCGTAGGCGTCCTTGCTGTCATCTGTCGTGGGCACGTCAAAGCATCCGAGGTACTGCTGGAAGTACGGTGACAAGTGCATTTCTCTGTGGGCTGCCGTGACAATATCCACGCCGTTAACAGCATGGGCAGAAGCGACGTGGCGGTTGATCGATAATACCACCACCAGTTCTTGCGCACTCGAGCTCTCTGGTCCCTCCATCGTCGCGGTGCCCATACACACGGCGATATCCAAAGCCTGAGCGATTGTAGGGGTGAATGAAGCCAGCATTGTCTCACCCGATACCCTATCTGTTGCATGGCGCTCAACGCGCAGAGGCCGATGGCGCCGCTCCTCTCGGAGTAAGAATGCCTGGCTTCTCTGTTGGAAGCTCCACGCACTTACAGGTCGCGTCGGCGCTGAGCTTCGGGTCGTATCCACCTTGAAGAGTCGACTGCAGCGAGACTGATCCAGTAGCTGCTGCTGTACAGATTTGACGGTCTCATTGGCTTCGCCAAATAGGTTCTCGATGCGTTGCATCGCTTGAGACAGATAGCTAGGAAGCGAGCTGATTCCGCTGGATGAGGATGCGCTCATTCGATCCACGAGCACGAGCTATAGTGATGTCAGGACACGTCAAAGCCTCTGCATCTTCGAGAATCGACACGCTGATGCCGGCACTCACGTTATCTTCTATCGCTTCAATGACGTCGTCGCCGAGGCGCGGCTGCTCATCCTCTGGAGCAAGCCACCGCACGAGCTGCGCTTGAAACGCGGTGAATTCGCGTGGCCCTCGGTACTGTTCGTTCACGGCTCGGTCAGTCAGTCTGTATGACATGCTGGATGGTCATCATGTTTACATCAGTGTTGAACCGCGCAGAGGTGGCTGAGCTGAGCAGCTCCATGTCCACGAGACCGGCAAGGAACGCCCTCCTGGGAGGCTAGAAGTTAATGTCACCGATAACCACATCGACCGCTGCTTCTCACCACGCACCACTGCTTCTCATTGAGCTGTGAGCTCTTGGGCGGGAGATGGCGCACGTACACGCTCCAATAGGGATCACTGGTATCCTCCATAAGACCCAAGGTAAGTGTGACCCAACTGATCCTCACGCGAAGAGTCGCGGTCAGTCCATTCACAGAACCTTCATGACACGATGTGCTCACAAGCAACAACAAGCAGAAGAGGAACCCTCCGCGCTGTGGTGCTGGCGGCTCTGCTGACGCTGTACGGCATCCAGGTCGGCCCACTGCTACCTACAACCTCTGCATTACGAGCCGTGGATGGGATTCCTCTATTCACTGGCGAGATCAGCTCCCTTCTCGGCGACGATGCAGATCGACTGAGTGATGCTACGCTCGACCAGATCAACACGGGCGCATTGCATCACGAGCAACCCGACGCGATGTACGTGTTGGCCATACTCAAGTTCTATGGCCAGCGAGTCGACCGCGACGTCGCCGGTGCCGTGCGGCTGCTCAAGAATCTCGCGACTCGCCACACCCACCGTGACGCTGAGTTCGCACTGGGCATGCTATATGCCACCGGTGTGGACGCCATAATCCCACGCAACGACCGTGCAAGTGCGACGTGGCTTGCGAACAGTGCCAACCGTGGTCACGCTGATGCTATGTGGATGCTCGCGACGCTGTACAGTGAAGGCAGGGGCGTCAGCCAGGACATTGATCGAGCCGTCACGCTGCTGCGCGACGCCGTCGATCGCCACGACAACCCACACGCCATGTTCCATCTTGGAACGATGTACGAGTACGGACGTGGCGTCGAAAGAGACCCCAGACGCGCCGCTGAGCTGTACACACGCGCTCACGAACGACACGTCCTGGATGCGACCTACTACCTCGCTCTCTTGTATGGGTCGGGTCGTGGCGTGCGCAAGAACTCCAAGGAGGCACTGAGGCTACTGAATGCAGCTGCTGATAGAGGCCACGCAACAGCGATGCTGCGGCTTGGCGAGATCCACGCCGACGGCGACAGCGGTGTGACGATCGACTACGGCTCGGCGTTGCATTACTTCAAGCGAGCGGCGGCTTCGAGTGATGCTCGAGAGAATGGCGAGGCGCAGCGCCGAGTGAGCGAGCTCCAGTGGGTACTCACACAAGCAGATGAGCTGGTACAGCAGCAGGAGCGAGTGCTGGGTGCACCCCTCCGTGTCCAAGTGGCGACAGTCGAGGTGAGTGGCTGATAGATCGAAGTCGAGATGTTTGATTTTTCACCCAAAAAGAAGAGACTATGAATGGTAGCGTGTTATCTACGCCTTTGGCTTTGGCTCGGCAGCGAGGGCCTTCTCGAGATCCGCGATGATGTCTGGGAGGCCTTCGATGCCGACCGAAAGACGGATGAGATTGTCCGAGATGCCGAGCTCCTGGCGGACCTCCTTGGGCACGGACGCGTGGGTCATGATGGCAGGCGACTCGGCGAGCGACTCCACGGCGCCGAGACTCTCGGCGAGCGTAAACACTTCCACGGTCTCCAGAAACGCGCGCGCCTTCTCGAGGCCGCCCTTGATGTAAAAGGTGACCATGCCACCAAAGCCACTCGCCTGCTTCTTGGCGATCGCGTGCTGTGGGTGCGACGCCAAGCCAGGGTAGTAGACCTTCTCAACGTTCGGGTGGGCCTCGAGGTACTCGGCGACGGCCTGCGCGTTCTTGGCGTGCGTGGCCATGCGCACGTGGAGAGTCTTGAGACCACGCAGCGCGAGGTACGCATCGAAGGGCGACGGCACGGCGCCGATGCCGTTCTGCACAAACTTGAGCTTGGTGTAGATCTCCTCGCTGTTGGTGATGACCACGCCCATGACGACATCGCTGTGGCCGTTGATGTACTTGGTGATCGAGTGCACGACGATGTCGGCGCCGAGGTTGAGCGGGTTCTGGAAGTACGGCGACATGAACGTGTTGTCCACGGCCACGAGCAGGTTGTGCTTCTTGGCGATGGCGGTGACGGCCGCAATGTCGGTGATCTTGAGCGTCGGGTTGGTCGGCGTCTCGAGCCAGATGAGCTTGGTGTTGGGGCGAATCGCCTGCTCGATCTTGACCGGGTCACTCAGGTCCACAAAGTCAAAGTCAATGCCGTACGTTGGGTTGACGGTCTGGCGGAAGTAGCGCTGGGTGCCACCGTACACGTCGTCGATGCTGATCACGTGGTCGCCCTGCTTGAGCAGGTGGATCACGGCCGTGGTGGCAGCCATGCCCGACGAGTACGCGGCCGCAAACTTGCCGTTCTCGCACGCGGCGATCGCACGCTCGAAGGCGCCACGCGTCGGGTTGCCCGTGCGCGAGTACTCCCATCCCTTACCGAAAGAGTTCTGCTGGTCCTTGCCGTACACGACGCCAGGGGACGACTGCGCGAAGGTGCTGGCCACCGAGATGGGCACGGCGACAGCGCCCGTGAACGGGTCTGGTTCCTGGCCGGCGTGGATGGCCTTGGTGCCGAAGCCGCGGTGCTCGTCGTGGTAGTTCTGGGCGGCGCTCATCGCGTTTGTTACGGGGGGGAGGGATGTACGTGTGGGGGCCAATGCGAGATCGGGAATGACTGAATGGAGCTCTTCGTGGGTGGCGGCGCCACCCACGTCTGCAAACGAATCGCGCACATGAAACGGCCTCAAGGAGTGGATCTACGACACTTTCGGAGACGCTGTTGATTGGTCAAAGACATGGTTGTCTGTAACTTATTGACCAATCAAACGTAGTAAATACACCTAACCGCAGATGTGTCATCGTGACCTCGACTTGGAGCAACATTCTGCACACATCTCCCAACAGCAAGTTGAAGAACACGCAGCACCGATGCAAACGAATCTTGTTGACGGTACCGTGGTCTGGTTTGGAGCTTGTGAGAAATTCTCACCAAACCAGACCACGGTACCGTGTGAAGCTTGATGCATTGAGGGGATCATTTTGAGTGCAGGATGGCGGCTTCGTGTTTGAACTCCGACGGGGCAGTTGCCATTTCAGTACACTCCAGCCTTGACCAGGCGTGAACTACCATCTTGAACGGGTTACGCATTCTGCCTTCCCGGGTCTAATCGCACCATGAGCGCACAATCAGGTTGCCATTCTTGCACGGTACAGTGTGTATTTTTTATGAGGGCTACGCGAAGGCTGGGATAGCGTTTGAGAGGTCCTGATCGATATCGGTTTCATGTCGGTGTGTTGAACTATACAAATTGATAAGTTTGGATATAGCATATACGTTATGAAAGGATACTGATTTAATGGATTTATGCATTGATGCGATGCGCTTGAACTAGACTAAGCTAACTAAAATGGATCCGGCGAGCAAAGTAGGGACAACTCAGAAGTCACACAGTTGCTGGACGAGCTCGCACGGCCAGCCGTGGATAGTAGCGAAGCGATTGACTGCAAAGACGTGAGGATAGAAGGTTTTGAGCCACATCAGGATCTCGAGATGTCCGCAGTCCGCTGCGCAGAACGATGCTAGCCTCGAGCACCCTTCAGTACGGTGCACGCGGAGGTAGCGAAGGATGCTGAAGTGGCCGTTTGTTGCTGCGCCGTCCATAGCAGCTTCTGTACATCCCTCGTCTCGTTCGGAGTCGAGGAATTGAACGACACCCAGATGTCCATTGGCTGCGGCGTCATCTATTGCGTCGGTGGTGCAGTCTTCTTCCCTGTGCGTGTGCAGAAACTTGACGACTGCGAGATGACATTTCGCAGCAGCGTTGTCCATCGCACGGTGGGTGCACCCTTCCGTGTGATTGTGATGCAACCATCTCACAACCATGAGGCGACCATTCTCTGCTGCCTGATCCATGGCGTCTGTTGTGCAGCCCTCGCTGCGATTGTTTTGTCGTGGGGTAGCTTGAAAATCGAGCGCGCAAACTCAATACACAGCACCGTCGACAACAGAATCGAATCAAACGTGGAGCAGCTTCGACGAGCACTAAACTCGTCGCAACCACAGGATATCACCAGTAAGTTGAACCGGGATCTCGAAACTCCACCGAACGGTAATACGTGGTGCCTCACACGCCACGCTACTGAAGAGAGCAGACGGGTTTGTGCGCCAGCGACACCTGGAAGTCGCTGGGCAAGTCGCTGGTTACTGGTTGTCGCTGTTCTATACAAGCTCTGTGACGGGGTGTCCTTCCGCTGCTGGTGAACTGATGGAGCGAGCGAACTTGGTGCTGCTTGTCGA